>CAXKVX010000026.1:0-225042 GCA_964058865.1 Eleocharis quinqueflora | reverse complement strand
CTCGCGAGATCCCTTCCCTCTTCACCTCCCTCCCTGCCTCCAAATCGGTCGTCCCTGATCGGAATACGTATGGTATCCTCATCAAGTCTCTGTGCATCTCCGGTGGTGGGGCCGAAGAGGCGCTTCCAGTTCTGAAGCAAATGGAGGAGAAAAACATTCCTGTGAATGCAGTTGTTTACACCACTATCATTGATTCGTTTTACAAAGAAAATAAGCCTGAGAGAGCTGAAGAGCTGTGGAAGGAGATGTGTGGAAAGGGCATTGTGCCAGATGCAGCTTGCTATAATGTGCGTGCAATGAACAAATCGAAGTACGGGAAGCCAGAGGATGTGCTTGAATTGATCTCTGCAATTGAAGTGGCCAATCTGAAACCAGATATTGTCACATATAACAGTTTGATTATAGCTTACTGTGCAAATGAGGAATTTGACGAGGCAATGGCAGTTTTTAAGGGATTAAAAAATAAGGGCTGTGTGCCAAATTATGTAACGTATAATAAATTTATAAATATTTTGTGCAAAAAAGGCAAATTTGATGTTGCACTGGAGGTGTTTGAGGATGGGCTCAAGAGAGGGACTATACCAGATCTTGGTGCAGTAAAGGTTTTGGTTAAGGGACTCATGACGGTTGAGAAGAAGAGAGCCGCTAAAAGGGTTGTTACTGGGTTGAGACACAAATTTCCTCAGATGTTTAACAAGGATTGGAAGCAACTTGAAGAAATAGTCGGCTTGACCAATGAGGTGGAAACCCAGAGTGACTGAGGTATGAATATTGAAAAAACAAAGCAAGTGTGACTGAAACAAAGTAATTTCTTCTTTTTGCCATAGTTGTTCCACGATGTGTTAACTTTGATACCTTTGTTGCAATTTCTGTTCTTTTTGGGTAGTGCATCAGCATGCTGATGTTATAGTTCAGTTGTTTCCAATAATTGAGAATAAGCACTATCAATTATATTTGAAATCATTTGATTTGTTATGCAGCTTGCGAATTCTACTGCTAAATTTCGCTTTACTTTGTTTGGGAGTAGATCATGTTCAGTATATTGCTGATTAAGGCCAAAGCCTTGCTGAATGGTAATCAGCACTAAGACTATGTCAATTTTTTTCATGTTTAAAATCGAGTCTACTCTAGGCTTAGAAAATACTAGATGCTAGTAAAAAGCTCCTGTTAATTCTTAATTTACTAAATACTTTTGTGCTGAGCATCATACCAGAGATACATATTTCGTCAATCTTGTTGTTAGTTATGAGGATGTAAAGTCAAAATCAGGCAACAACAACAGTATAGCAGTACAATATTCCACAAAGAGGCATTATTATGGTACTAACTATTGGAATGTGTATGTAACTTTTTTGAGATCCAAAATTTTGTAGCTGTTGATATAGGTTCAAACTTTTTTTTTCTACTTTCTTAGGCTATAGAAAATACAAGGATTATGTTCATATCTTCAAATGTACCTTACCTTTCAATTTTTTTTTTCTATTTTCATATTCCTTCTTCAACCATTTACAATATTATATTTTCTCCTGGAGGTCTGTCAACTCCTTAAATATACCTTTGATGTCATAAAGCAGCTCCATTTAGAATTCAGTTGATTATATATTTAATTATGATAAAAACAAAATTGACTACAGTGCACCTGCCTTTCTTAGTGGAATACTTATCATCTCAATGCTACTTATTCTTTTCTTCTTGCCTGTGTTTTCCCCCAAAGTCCCCCAATTTAACTTTAAACATTTCTGTCATCTAACGTGGACAAAGAATAGCACTCCTTGTCTCTATCTCCTAAGTTTTGTCTAATAAAAACCTGATTGCCCATCATGAAGCTAAGGTTCTAGTTTTTGGTTTTTTGGTGCCATCTCATTTTCATGGAATTTATATCTGAATTGTTTACCTGAAATGGTGTATTTTGTTAGAAATATCACAGAACTTTAGTTTAGAAATTAAATTATATTTTCTTTTTGAAGCCTGTTGAATTATGGATAATATAGAAGATTAAGAAGAGAAAGTAAATACCCGTAAATCAATCAGTTGAGTCTTGTCCTCTTATGGCAACTATAGAGGACACATTTGACGTCTATTGTAGAACTAAGGAGGAATGGATTAATTTTCTTGGGGTACATTGTAAAAATGTTAGACATTTAGGAGCCATCATGTCCTTTGGATAAATTTTGGTGTCAATCAGGAGTAATGAATCCTTATCTCATGTCACAGCTAGTTTTGCCCTTTGATGCTGATGCATTGCCTTCACAGGTTTTAGAGGTGCTTACAGGGGTTCAGTCAGATCTGGTGGAAATAGAGGTTACAGCGCATATGGATTAATGGTCCGACACCGTTTTTAATAACCTGGTGGCATAAGTGTTCTTTGCAGTAATGGTTGATTTATTAAATTTTTGAGCCTATTTTAGTTTGCTTGTGGAACTGGTTAACGACTTAACGTGGTTGGATTACATTGTGCTCATTTTACTTTTTGGTAGTTGATTAGGATATACTGATCCTGTTGGTACCGGGATGTGGTACCTCTTCTATCCTAGTTTCTTTTCACCAAGCTGTTGGTGTAACTGTTTCTGTCTCTTCCTTAGAAAATAATTGCCCTGACATCTGAGCTTTAAGAAAATTACATCAATGCACCTTTCATCAGATTCGTTTGGTCAGTTGATTTGAATTTGAAAATAATGTAAATTTATTAACTTGTTACTTTACTGTTCGTGTCTCCTTTTCTTGTTTTGGGATAAATTATGTATGCCTCACTTCATTGCTGATTAGTGATTACTGATCAGCACTGAATATCGGGACGTTATGTGTATTTCAATACCATTTTAACTCTAAATCAGCCTTGAAATGCAAAAAGAATACCAAAAGTTCATTTTAATTATTTTAAATGATAGGTTATGTAATATTTTCATCGTTTTGGCAATTATATATATCAATGAATTTTTAACACTCAAAACATAGAAACACAATATGGATCTAAAACTATATTTTGCTTACTAATGGCAAAATATCCGCTTTAAAGGTGTGAAAGAGAAAACAAACAGACTAATTTGCAATTAATTTCCTAATTGAAAGCAGTAAAATCGACCTCAAATATTGGAGAACAAGAAATCAAGATTCTATAAATTATATCCCTTACAAGCAAATTCTCTGGGTAGTAATCAGCTCAATCAAAACATTCCACAAAATTCATCGCTTTGGTGTTTTGAAACTCATCTCAGTATTTCACTAGTTCATATATCACATATAAAGAGAAACCAAGAACAGCAAAAAAGAAAAAAAGAAACACTGAACAATTAAGAAAACAGAACCAGTTTCTTTCGAATTTGTGTATAAGCAGACTTTGGATGAAGCCGTGTCATGCTCCACTGTCTCTTGGGTTGTAGCTATCTTTTGCTTCACTGTCTCCACTAATCGACATTCGAACAAAATAAATAACATCTATGTATCTTTTGACGAATTGTCCATTAGAACAGTATCGACTATATGTGGGAATATTTTATTGCAATATTTGTCTGGCTTTTCTCAGACACTTATCAAAAATATCAAAGAATCATCACAGTACGTACACAACCAAATTACTTATTAGATGTACTTGTAAGTAGCAAGCGCCAGAAAGTAGGCTTTAGAAAAAAAAATTACCAAATAAAACGAAACTTACTTGAATAATCGAAAGCTGTAATTAAGGTCAAACTTGCATTTGAAAGAACCAAGGAATGAAGATTCAAGCAATTCTAACCCTCACAAAGCAATTCTTTGGATTGTAATCGGCACAATCTGCTTACTACAGAAATCACATTCCTCTAGAAACAATCTTAGTATTTCACTATTGTCTATCCCACAAACCAAAACTAAAGAAAACAAGAAACAAGGAAAATCCAGCTAAAATCCAACCAAGAAACGTTTATACACAGACCCAATTTCTTTGAACTTTCTTGCACTACCAGACTTCATTCAAATTCCCAGAAAAATGCGCAATGCTGATACTACATGTCAAACTAACAATGCTGATTCAATCTTTCTTACTTTGATCAATGTCAGGAAGAACCTCTTGTGCAGCCTCTTTCTCTTCCACCGTATCTTCTGGTGCAGCTGTCTTGAGCTCCATTAATTCTTCCGGCAGCCTATTGGGACCAATATCGGATCGAGACTGTGACACCGGCTTTAAAGCTTCAGTCTCATCACTATTCCTTGCTTCAAACTTCAAATCCCCCTGCTTCTTAACAAATGCGACCAAACGATCTTTGAGCTGATTGGTGTCAAGTGCATTGGAGCGGAGTCCCTCGTGAAGCTCATCGAGCTGTTGGATCTTCTTTTCGAAGAAATTTGATGCATTTTTGGATGCTGAGAGGTTGTCTTGAAGCGCCTGTTTGAGGTTCTCCATGGCCAAGACGTCGGTGGCCTTAATCCCATTATCACCGGCAGCATTGTACCCAGCCAGCAAGTTTGCTAAAGAATCTGTCAAGTTGTGATTGGCATCACTGGGATTGTGACCCATTATTACACTTAGCAGAAGGAGAGGGTAATTTTGGTTTACAAGAAATGTGCTGGGATGGGGATGGGTTTATCATTTATGTATGTATTTATACTGTAATATCGCAACGAAGTTTGGCCTAGCCGCTATTGTATGGATGGAAGTTGCTGAGCGTGAAGTATTGGGTTTCCGATTTTTATTTGGGGTGAAGTTATGGTGCTTGCACAAGCACGTGCATGCGCAAACACCATAGTTTTGCTCATTTGTTATTTAGTTTTGTTACTACGAAAGAAACAACATTTTTTTTTACTTTTTATTATATTTCGGAGATTCGGCATTTGGAAATATTATGTCTTTTGAAGTTATTTATGGGCAAAACTTACAAAAAAGACAAAAGTTCTCATGTAAAAGATTTTGAAAAGACTGTTATTTCTGAGCTACGTTTTATTACACGAGGTATGCCCCTCAAATCTCGAAAGAGGAAGACGAAGTGGCAACGGATAGGCCCGTCAAACGTTTTAAATAGTCACGATAGTGATTAATTTCGTTATCTGTTCTGTTTAGCCAATCTGATTGGCATGAATCGTTATGTTTTGCTGACGGAACAAATTTTGTTGGCGTTGATGGTTTCGTTAAGTTGAAACGATTAAAACGGTTGAACGTTGAAAATTTTAATCGTTAACAATCGAGAAGAGTTACACTTAAAAAAAACAATCGAGCAGAGTTCAAAGTTACAACATGCATTCCAGACTAACCAACACAAAATCACAAATACAGCACAAATATGAATTTAAAGTTACAACATGCATCTCAAGCTAACCAACACAAAATCACAAATACAACACAGATATGAATTTAAAGTTATAACATGCATCTCAAGCTAACCAACACAAAATCACAAATACAGTACAGATATGAATTTAAAGCTACAACATGCATCCCAACTCCCAAGCAGTTACCAATCTCAGCCATAAATTCCTAACATATTTTGTAACCAATAACTCAATATAGACCTGAACCAGAATACCAGATCACAAACCCAAGCTCAACCTAGAACTGAAGCTATCTTCTCAGTTACCAATCTCAGCCACAGGCTAAAAACAAAAAATTAAAACTCAGAAATCATCACAGAAGAATCACTGCTTCAGTTCTAAGGAGCCAAGGAGATGAACTGATAAAGCTGCATTCCAGGCTATTTCTTACACTACTAACCTACTAACAAGCAACATCACTAGCCAAAAAACCAAACAAGACATCAAGCCTTGCTAGCATCAAAAGGTCAAGCTTAAATATATCTCACTTGACATCAAGCAAGTGGCTAGATCACTTCATCAGAGTCCACTGGATCATTGGACCATAGTGGATCACCATATTCTCCATCATTATCTGCAAGTAAACACAACAAGATTTAATTAGTCAGTTCACAAGTTATAAATGAAGTAGGGTTTAATAGAGCTTACCAGTGATTGATGCACGCAATCAGTCTTGAGCACATATGAGTGCTTCAATGCTCTCATCATTCAATGAGCTTCTAATTGGTGACAATGTTCTTCCACTAGTGCCAAATGTGGACTCTGATGCCACTGTCAATATGGGTACAGCTAGGGATATGCCATAAGCCCTTGGCCCCCAGCCCGGCCCCTGTAAAGCCCCTGTCAGACCCGGCCCTTATCCGACCCTTAGTAAGATTTTGAAAGGGCCGGGCCTTAGAAGGGCCGGGCTTTATTCCAAAAATACAGGCCCCTATTTACCCGGCCCTTTCAAGCCCCGACCCCATCCGGCCCTGATCCAGCCCTTTGCAACCCTTATTCACGCAAGCCCCTCAGACCTTTATCAACCCTTTCACAATTAAAAAAAAATAAAAAAAGAGATCAAAGCCCTTATTACCCGGCCCTGATCCGGCCCTCTGCAACCCTGAGGGCCTGATAAGGGCCGGGCCTTAGAGGGGCCGGACCTATTTCCTTAGAACAAAGCCCTTATTACCCGGCCCCTATTAAGCCCTCTTTAGACTCGGCCCTTACCCGGCCCTTTCGTAGGCCCTTTAGGCCCGGCCCGGCCCTTTAGACTTTCCCTAGGTACAACCAAGACATCTCCGGTTAGCCTAGCCAGCACAGGATATCTAGGGGCTTTTAGTTTCCACCATGCTAGGATATCAAATTGTTCCTCCAAGCTGGCATCATCAAGTAGATCATCCAAATATGCATCAATCTCTGATTTCAAAGGTTCAGAGTTCTTCTTGCCAAGCAAATGATTTTTTAAGCCAGCCCTTATCTGACTGACACTACTTGATGCACCAGTAGGTGGCCTACTGAACCAAACAAACAAAAAAAAGTATCAATGTAAGCATGTCAGTCTATCAAACAAATAAATGGATATTATAAGCAACTACCTCATGGATGATCTGTCACCTTGCTTCTGTAATAGAGAATTGTTGGCATCAAGATACTCCTTAAACGATGCATTCATCACACCTTTCAGGTTTTCAATAAAAGTCTCACAATCATCAAGATACACCATTTCAAAATAATACTGAACAATCTACGCAACGGAGTTTGGCCTAGCCGCTATTGTATGGATGGAAGTTGCTGAGTGAGAAGTGTTGGTTTTCCGATATTTGTTATTTAGTTTTGTTACAGAAACAACATCTTTTTTTTTACTTTTTATTATATTTCGGAGATTCGGCATTTGGAAATATTATATGTCTTTTGAAGTTATATATGGGCAAAACTTACAAAAAGGACAAAAGTTCCTCATGTAAAAGATTTTGAAAAGGCTGTTATTTCTTTTAATTATCAAAAGAAAAGGCCGTTATTTCCGAGCTACGTTTTATTACATGAAAATGAAATGCGGCCATTTAGAGTCAACAACTGGCTAATGTCATTAGCCTTATGGTAAGCTTCCGAAAAATAATGGATAAATTCCTAATCATCCTAGGAGTTACCTTACAAACTAATACAAAAATGCACTTTGCTCCAATTGATTTCTATTTTGAAATTATAAATTGCAAATTGAATTTAAATACAGTTAGATCCCTCAGACATGGTATGCTTCATTTTTTAGAGGACTTGTCAGAGAAAAGAGTAGGAGAGAGAAAAATTAGAGAGACTGAAGATTGGAGAAGAGGATCAAACACAAGAGATTCGATGGATTCTCAGTTTCATCTTAAATATTTTCTTCGTATGCTTTGTACTTATTTCATGTATTTTCTTCTTTCACTTACTTTTATAAGAGGCTAATTTTCTCTTCAGACCTTAGGATATGAAACTCGAAACTTTGTTAGTTTCTTTACTTGATTTGTTGAATTTGATATTAGTTGTCAGTGAATTATTCTTCTATGATTATCTTCATACATCTTAATTAAATTGTATGATTATTTAGAGTTCTAAACTATAATTGAGAAATTGAGTTCAAATCTCGAAACACTAGAAACAATCTAGGTTTAAGACATGAACTTAAAAGTGAAGTGAAAATCTAAGAGTTTTTATCTGCACCATGGTATTGAGTTAGACACTGAAAGGAGAAGCATGATATCTGATATTAAACCAACCAATGTGAACTTTATTAGTCTAAATTACCACGGTTAAGTACTGAGAGGTAATGCCAGAAGTAATTTAGGTAAGGTGTTAAAACCAAGAGATTGATATCAGTCACTATAACTCTCACGGCAAGTAAAAACAAACTATTAAACCGAGTTAACATTCATATGAGTAGACAGTTAAAATTCTAAGCATAGACCTTTTACTATGCATTTCTATTATCAAAACTGCATATCTATTAATTTGCAATCTCGAAACATTCAGTCAACCTGCACTTGAACCACTTAGACTAATGAAAATTTAGAAATCAGTAAATCAAATTGTTAATGTGGATTTGACTCCTAAATACTATCAGACTAGGTCATGAACTTGTGACCAAATTACAAGTAATTTATGATAAATTATTAGCATTGATAAATTTACATCAATGTAATATAAGAATTTTATACATGTATTTTGTTTTTGAAGATATAGTTGAAGTAATGCACTTAGACAGTTGTTAGCATGTAATGCACTTATAGTTGAAGTAGCTGTATATTTGGATTTGTATTCACAAATAAATAACTTCAACAATTTATTTATATTAATAGAGTGTGTTTGGATGAATGAATGAATGAATGAATTAAAAGAGTTAGTGACAAACTTAATATATTTTTTTCATCAATGAGCAAGCAAATATATTCTTTTGAAGATTGTGAACAGTAACTTAATCTTTGATTGTCCAATCTTACTTAGTGAGTGGTAAGATATTAGATCTTCGTGAAGGGACCTGAAGTTCATGTCTAAGTGAGGTTATTTTTAGAATTTTTTTCAAATTTATTTTTAGATTTTAGATTTTGTAAACCTACGTATAATAAATAAAAAAATTAATCGTTGATCACTATTTCACATTTAAAATGACATCTTCAATAAAACATAAATAATGAGCTCGTCTTTCAAATTAATATGTTTTTTTCGACATCTTTTTCAGTTTTGTTCAGAAATTTACGGTGGAATCTTTTTTCACCTTTCTTGACGAAAAAATCTTCTCCCTCCTCCGCCGCTGACTGCGCCATCCCAATCTTTGATCAACTATCTCTCTCTCTCTATATATATATATATATACACTAGCATCGGGCCCGTGCGTTGCTACTGATCAAATTTAATTAGAATGTTTTTTCAAGTTTAGAAGGTTTCTTGCGTCAAAAATAGTGTTTTGTTTGGCAAGGAATTTTAATTATTTTTGTTTACAATAATAGTAGAGCAGTCTATGAATATATGAAATGAGTAATTAGGATATTATATGGCAAGCCTATAAAGCTTTTTCGCTGAACATTTGCTCCACTATACGTTATAGGATAATTTCAGACTTCTACACATGCCGCAAATTTAACAGTAAAGCTCCATTGTAAGGCTGTGGTGAATTTCTAAAATTAAAAATCAAATCTGAATCGTTGCCGGATTAGGACAATATAGGTGCTTAATATATAGCAAATATATATATATATATATATATATATAGAGAGAGAGAGAGAGAGAGAGAAATGCTATGGTGCACTACGAAGCCAAGATTAGTTTTAGCATCACGCTCAAATTTTAATTTTTAAAATTTAAATGGACTATCCAAACCGTTTAATGTGATCTCTATATTGAAATCTTACTATAAACCAATTTTTTTTCATTTTTTAGGATTTTTTTACTATTTTTTAGAGGGGTGCAAAATCAGCCATATTGGATGGTCCAGAAATCATTATATCAACAAATTTCATATCACTCTAAAAAATAGTAAAAAAATTCTAAAAAATGAAAAAATTGGCTCTAGTGAGATTTCAGTATGGAGATCACATTGGGCGGTTTGGATCAATTGTTTCAAATTTTCTTATTTGAAATTTGAGCGTGATGCCGAACTTAATCTTGGCTTCGTAGTGCACCATAGCATTTATCTCTCTCTATATATATATATATGAGGAGGGATCCGTAGCCACCTAACTTCCAACCGCTCCATGATAGCAAATGTAAATGACCGACCCGGACTGTTGAAAACATTATTCATACTAATATAGACTTGGAGATCAAATTTTACACTTTTTTTTAATTTATTTACTATTTTATCGGATGGATTGAAAATTTATTTATCTAACGATTTACAAACATCTAATTTTCAACCCTTCCGATAAAATAGTAAAGAAATTCCAATAATATAAAATTTGGTTTCCAAGTCTATATTAGTATGGAAAATGTTTTCAACGGTTCGGATCGACCATTTACACTTGGTATGATGGAGCAGTTGCGAGCGGCTATGAAATGGATGGCGGCTACGAATCCCTCTTCTCTCTCTCTCTCTCTATATATATATATAGAGAGAGAGAGAGAGAAATGCTATTATGCTTTGCAAAGCACGTGCTTTGAAATTGTGGACCATTAGATCATGCTTTGTGATTCGTGCCAACGTGATGATTGAAGATCCAATGGTCCACAATTTCAAAGCACGTGCTTTGCAAAGCATAATAGCATTTCTCTATATATATATATATATATCGGATTAAATTCTTCTTTGGTTTCACAATTTACAAAACAAATCAGTACTAATCTTGCACAATTGAGTTTTGGTGAGTTACATGTTTATACATGTACAAATTGATGTTGCAAATGATTAATTATGGATGTACAAGTCAAGACGATCAAATAGACATCAAGAGCAAGCAAAACAAACTCAGGAAGAGCCTTGCGTTATCAAAAGCAAGGGAGCCCGTCACAACGGGTTCCCAACCCATCACAACAGGTTGAAGAGGAGAAGAGCCAGAATACAAGGCATAAGAGGACTTTGGCCGAGCCTTGCATTACTGTAACGCATGCCCAACCCATCACAACGGATTGGCAACCCATCATAATTGGTTTTGTTAGTTTTTAATAATCTAGAAGTCAATAATACGATAAATTATCATAAAGCTTTGTTCATGAATTGAGTGATTAATAAATTGTTATTTTGTCACCTTGAGTATTATTGAATTTATGAATCATTCATTTATCTAGCTAGAGTCAATAACTGCAATTGTGAAACTTCATAATATAGATGATATATATTCTTAAAAGTCTCTAACCAAGATAATTAGCAGGAATACTAACTAACCGTTAAAAGGTTAGAATGTGGATTGAAAGATGGTTAAGTTTTACAGACCATAGACATGAGATGTCGTTTTAATCACATGAATACATGTTACAGGAACATGGTATTTGACAGACCTCGAATGAAACATTAAATGAAATTGTGTACGTGTCATTAATGTTTTTATTCAGTGTTAAGTTCTAAAGTATGAGGTATTCATCTTTCCTACTAAGAGATGTGTATGTGTGATTGTTATCTAACGCTGTCGGTAAAACACAGTCATAACGATAGCTTTTCGGTATATATAGCTTAGTTGAGGTAGTGATGGTTTACCAAAAGTACTATTGTCCCTCGTATCTCTATACAAGTTACAGTATCACTGGGCCCCTTGATAGAGTAGGATTATCTGCATGCAGTATAATTACAAGAGTAATTGCATTTGATACATCTGCTCAAGATCGAGAAAAGATTAAGTTTGCAAGGACGACACACACCTACCTTGAAACTAATCTGACACTGTGAGACAAAATAATTAACACGACTAAAATAGTTTAATGGATCGTGGTATTGTACAGTACAACATCATCTGTGTAATTGGATGGTTATAGTGCAGATGTCAGATGCCTCCTATGATTATAGAAGTTAAAATGGTTTTAATTCTATTTACCAATATAACATTATATAGGAGCTAATCAGAGAATCTTAATGATTAATTATAAATATGTTATAATTAATATTAAGATGATTATAATTAATTATATGTGATATGATTAAATTATATATGTCATATAAGATGACAAGCAAAAACAACGGTTGAATTTATAAACATATACGATACGTTGTATAAAATCATACCGAAATCGAACCGATACCGAACCCTGAGAAATATAATTGTTGAGAACAATTATATATATATATATTTAATTTAGATTTTCAATATTAATTATGGTTTTGAATTTGAATGACAATCATTATCAAATTAAAACCTTAATTAAAAATAATAAAAAAATAAAAAAAAAAACAAAAAAGGATGTCGGCAAACCTTTTCTCATGCCAACATGACAAAGTGATGTGGCAAATAAAATCATAAAGATTTGATTTTTGTGTGTGCTTGTCGACCTCCTTAGGGGCAATTTTGTAAATATGCCAAAAATCAAAGGTATTTCGGTAATCGACCAACCTGCTTATTTCTACTATAAATAGAGGGATGGGGGTAAAGAGAAAAACATAATTTCATTCGACTCGTATCTGTTAACTCAGGATCGAATCGATAAATATATTTTTCTCTCTATCTCGGTTACGGTTATTTACGAGATTCGGAAAATAGTATTTTTGCGAAAGGAGAGGTATTTCATATTTGAATAACTGCGAGTCGTGAATATATTTATTTAGTTCTTATCTCGGTGAATAGTGTTTTGCAGAATTCCGCAGTTTACGGTATTTCTAGCAGAAGAAATAAACCGCTTTCTGGTCAGTCCTGGTGAACAACAGATAGAGGTATCAGGCGTCTGATACTCTGAAGAGAGGAGCTTCTCAGATTCGGTCTTCCGAGTTTGCTGCAATCCAATTTGAATTTGGATCAAGGTATAAATGTTATATTAATCTATTTAATTTGTAAGTAGATTAAAATTTTAGAAATTAATTATGGAGTAGATCTGTATAAGGATTAAATCGGGTTTTGATGCCAAAGATAAATGGGAGGTGGACACCCTCGATAGTTTATCTGGCATATCTCGTTTAATCCTTGGCTTAAGTTAGAAGTAAAATTTGTGTTTTACGGTCTTTTCGCAACTTAGGCTAATTGATGGGTTTTGAACTGTTCGTAACCCAACATTGGTATCAGAGCACCAGGCTCTCCCGCTAGGCGAAAATATAGTCACATGAAAGAGCAAGACGCAAAACGTCGTGGCACGATCAAGCGCGAAAGCGGAATATCGAGCCATGGCGTCCACAGCAAGTGAACTCACATGGATCAAACAATTGCTTGGGGAATTAAATTTTTTGATCAAGGATCCGATGAAAATGTATTACGAGAATAATGCGGCAAGACACATTGCATCTAATGTCGTATTTCATGAGAGAACAAAGCACATTGAGGTTGCGAGAGAAACTTTAAGCAAATAAAATCGAAACACCTTACGTAAAGAGTCAAGATCAATTGGCCGACGTATTCACTAAGGATCTCATACCGAAGCCGTTTGACGAAATAATTAGCAAGCTAGGATTGACGAATATTTACAAATCTAACTTGAGGGAAAGTGTTGAATAAGAATGATAGATATGTAAAATAGGACGACAAAAATGTTAAATAGTAGGATAGAAATGTAAATGTACTATACTCAATGTGATGTATAAAATAGGAGGAAAAATAGATAGTACAAAGGTATTGTATAACGGTCAACTAGTAGACCGTTGGAAAAATAGTATAAATACCATATGAAGGAAAGATGTAACACATACAAAAAAATAGAAAAAGACATTTCTAAAACCTTCAAATACTCTTCCGAAGAGAGAGGAGAGGAGATGAGAGCTGCGAACTTTTTTCTACGTAGAAAACGAAGCTTGATAAGAGTCATTGAATTAAATATCAACCAACCATATAATTCTGAAGAATTTTTCATATTGTCAATCTGAACCGTTGATCTTTAATTCAACAGTTAAAATAAATGTCTTCCCTATGGGGAGGAGGAAGTGAGAAACTTAGTGGGTTTGGACTGTGTTTCGTCTTTGGCCTTGGATGAAAGTGTACCGAGTTGGGTTTAGTTTGTGAACTCTGAAATTACTAAACTTTTTTTTTTATTATCATTTAGTTTGTGAATTATTGTTTGGCCCGATTGGTTCTGAACTCCTTCCATTCGCTGACTGTAACGGTACACAACTATCAAACATTCAAAACTCTTTTTACTTTTCAGTTTTCAACAACAGCCATATTTATATGCATGGATGCATGGTGAATTGGTGAGAAGTTTAATTAGATAACGATTTAATTTGGGTACTCACTAGTCAAAAGATGTTATTTAGAAACAATCTAAGGATGTACAATGTATTTGGGTTGAAAAGTAAAGCAAAGCAAAGCAAAGCAAAGCAATGAATATTGGATGATCTAGGAAACAAGTGTAAACAAAGAACGCGTGTTTTATTACGTAACACTAACACGTGCTACCGACCTCTTTATAGTGGAAGAAGTCTAACAGGTCAACAACACAGCCGACCTGAACCAAAACCCGTTAAGCAGCCCATCTGAACCCAATAAGAGAAGGCCGCTCCTTAACCCAATCCTTAATGTCATCTGCATCGGACCCCGCACTGCTAAAAAGTAAAAACGGAATATCGGATCCGAATTTTATCATCCGGAAATGGACCCGATAACGACCACCGTCCTTGCAGGAGGCAACTTCGTGTCTTTATGTTCCAAATTCCTCTCATCCACGCGTCCATTTGAGATCTCATGTAGCAGCTTAATCTCTAGAAAAATATGCAGTAGAGAGACTGTTAGTGGGACCTACTATTTTAGTTCTCAATACATAACGGTCCTACCTACTATTTTCGCCACTACAAGTACGTATACAGAGACGCACGAGATCTGAGTGCTCCTCTCCATGCTTTTCTTTTGACCCCTCGATAACATATTAACAAGGCACACGTCTCAGCCTCCCGTTCACATTTTCTCTCCTCTCCGCTGCCCACATGTACCACTGAACCTCTCCAGTTCTCTCTCGCACCATATCCTTTCTTCTCCGTCTCTTTTCTCACCTCCAACCTCGACCTCGACCTCAAGTTCAATAACCTCTTTTGAAAACATTATCAGATTCCTCTCTCTCTCTCTCTATGGTGGCGGCCCGACCGCCTTTGACAGTATATAGTAACCCTAGATTCTAGTATCTTCTCATGCTAATTCAGTTATGTTTCAACGCGAACCCAATGTGAATGATTTCTTCTCTCACATCGGCTTCTCCAATGGCGGCTTCGGCCTAATTCAGTTAAGTTTCAACGCGAACCCAATGTGAATGGTTTCTTCTCTCACGTCGGCTTCTCCAATGGCGGCTTCGTCCCGAGGCACTCCTCATGGTATCTCTCACTTTATTTGCCCCTGTAAAATCTCAGGTGCTGATTCCAGAACTAGCATCTTTTTCTTGAAATTTCTTTCTAGTAGAAGGTTTAGAAAAAGGAAATTGTACTGTAGAGCCTCTATAAACCCATCCGGCACTGCAAATCCCAATCTGAGTCCTCAATTTTTAAGTTCTTCCAAAGAAAGCGTGAATGCGCAGAAAATCTATGTTACCAGAAGATTGTCAGAGTTGTCAGATGAGGAGTCTGACCAGCTGCAATTCACTTCCACATTTACGAACTATCAAGAAGATCCCTTGGTTGACAAATTGAGAACTCAATTGGGTGTAATTCATCCAATCCCTTCACCTCCACTCAATCGAAATGTACTCGGTTTTTTCGTATTTTTCTTCTTTGTCGGTGTAGCCTTTGATAAGTTATGGACTTCGAGAAAGAAGAAAAAAGATGAACGTGATATGCAAAATGGGATCTGGCCACAAGTGCCAACTAGTTTCTCCCTTTTCCTGGAAAAGGACTTACAGAGGAAAGAATCGGTTGAGTGGGTGAACATGGTTTTGGGGAAATTGTGGAAGGTGTACCGATCAGGAATTGAGAATTGGATTGTTGGGTTGCTCCAGCCAGTGATTGATGACATACAAAAGCCTGATTATGTGCAAAGAGTGGAGATTAAACAATTCTCTCTTGGAGATGAGGCTTTATCAGTTAGGAATGTAGAGAGGAGAACATCACGACGGATTAATGACTTACAGTAAGTACTTCTTTCTTCTTGTGAATTCATTTTTCTGGTATACCATAAAACCAGAAGGTCTTTTCCCTGGAAACCCGAGAAAGTATTATATACTGACAGGATATATTCTCATAATTTGGAAGTACAACCATAACTTGGCTACCAGTACATATGTCGTATGTTAGATAGAAAAGTAAACATGACATTGTTTTATGTACTTTTGTCCATCACACGGGTTATTACAGCATGGTACAAAATGTACATCATATACTAAATATGGTGTTGCATTTACCTCTGAGAACATTTATATCATATCCAGAAAAAAGGACTAAGGTATTTTTTGTTTTCCTGGTAGTGATCAAAATTACTTGTCAATTGTGACAGTCAATTTTGTTGCATTAAAATTGTTGTTTTCATTACTTTACAAGTAGTTGCAAAATTATTTCTTGTAAATGGTGACTTTTGTGTGGAATTCAGATACCAGATAGGTCTACGCTACACTGGCGGAGCTCGGATGAAACTGTCCCTTTCCCTCAAGTTTGGTATCATCCCAATAACTGTTCCAGTTTGGGTGCGTGATTTTGACATTGATGGAGAGCTCTGGGTTAAGCTTCGACTCATACCAGCTGAGCCATGGGTTGGCGCTGTTTCTTGGGCTTTTGTTTCTCTGCCAAAGATTAAGTTTGAGCTGTCGCCTTTTCGACTTTTCAATCTTATGGGTATTGACACTGTTTATGGAGCAACCTTTGATCATACAGTTCAGCAAATTTTATCTTTGTTAGATCTCTTTATTAACTTAACCTGTTCTATCTCAAGTAATTGAACGCCATGTAACTCAAGTATACCACTGTGGTTACGAAGCCAGCACGGCGATACAAGCACCATTGCTTGGTAGTAGCCTGAATTGTGGTACTGAAAATATTCATTAGTTAAATCCAAATAAATTTAGCTTTTGCTTGTTGGTTACACTATCTAGTAGAGCACCTCTTCTAGTTAACTATACTTTTTTGTGTAACAAAAAGTGGAGGGCATGATCACTGGACAATCTCTTTTAGTAATGTTGATAACCTTACCGAAAGTTGTTGATTGCTAAACTAAGAATTATTCCAGTCATGAAAGATAGTAAAATCTCCTTCCCTTACGTGACATAGAATCCCCCCCACCCCCCCAAAAAAAAAAAGAAAAAAACACCACCACCACCACCACACACACACACACACTCCATCTATAACTCCTGTCTTCTCTTTTCTTGCTAAAAGAGTAGATTGGGGGGAGGGCGACCAGTAAGAGATTAATTAAGTACTAAGGTACAGTCATATTAGGCTTAGATTTGGGTATGTGGAATTGTGAAGAGGAAGATGGTTTGAGTTTGAAGAAAAGATGATGGATTTGCTATTGAGGATTGGAAGTACAGCCTAAATGAGAGAATAGGAAACAACTTGTGCAGACAGCTAATTTTGATCTGAGCCATTCTTTTGCTTCTCAATTAACAGTCCATGTTAGATTTTCGAGATTAATAGAACCCTGGATTGTCAGATGGTCTCTTTTGAAAAGGAAAGATGCCAACTGCAATTATAGTGGTTTTCTGACTTGGATTCATTACGATAACTAGATTTCTCTAGAATTCTGCATATATTTGTGAAAACTTTTAAGTGTTATTGATGCATTTTCTTTGGATTGCCTTTTTTCCTATTAACATGTACTTGTTTTTCTTTTTCTTTTTCTTTTTCTCTTTTTGTCATGCAATTGGTGCTCTCCTTCAGCAATTCCTGTTCTTTCTATGTAAGTATGTTTATATATAATAAATCTCAATTGTGAGACAGACAGCTAGAGGGATATGTTCTCCATTGAAATGCTGTTGTTTTGGTGTAATAGGTTTCTGACAAAGCTCCTGACAGAAGACCTGCCACGCCTCTTTGTGCGCCCAAATAAAATTGTGCTCGATTTCCAAAAGGGTCAGGCATTGGGCCCACTGGCAGAGGCTCTGAAAACTGATATTATTCAAGATGGTAACACAGATTTTGTTGGGGAGCTCTCTGTTACCCTTGTTGATGCTCGCAAACTCGCCTATGTCCTATTTGGTACATATTCTTATTTTATAATGTTTTATTATTCTTAGTTGTGATAAGAGAAGGGAGGTTATTAGGACTTATGTGCCTATTATGCGTGGTTAAGGTTAAAGGAAGGTAATGAAATCAGAGTTTTTTCTAAAAGAAGATTATGCAAATGGGTTACTTTAATGTATATTCATCCCTTGTAATTTTTTTGTGCATATGGTAAATTAGGGACCATTGATATAATGTCTAGGAAACAGCATCTACTAAGTTCATTGTGGATTAGGTGACACTTTGGGGACCATCTTTATAACATCATAGAACTATTATGGTTTAAAAGATGATTCTTCAGGGTCCATCATATGATGTACTTGTTATGTATACCAGTGATTAGAACCATTCTTCTGTTACTTTTGCAAATCAATAGTTACTTGCAAGTAGTAGTTGGTCCTGGTTCAATTATTGTCACTATTACGTTGCTGCTCCATTTTTTATTCTAAAACTTAAAAATGGTGCTTAATAGCTTTGTGACTAATTGGTTTCAAGAATTTTAATCGAGATCAGTAAACAATATAATACTAGTCTTTTATCTTGTTAATTAATACCTTTTTTGGTAAACTGGCAGGAAAGACTGATCCATATGTAATTATGAGTCTTGGAGATCAAGCCATAAAGAGCAAAAAAAATAGTCAGACAACTGTTATTGGCCCTCCTGGTGAACCCATTTGGAACCAAGTATATTACGATCTTTTATCTTTGATAGTATTTAGTTATTTTTTGTAGCTTACACTGTGCTAATTTTCTATATTCAAGAGTACAATTGACAAATAATATTTCTTTTATTTACTTTTTAATTCAGGATTTTCACCTGCTAGTAAGTAACCCCAAAAAGCAGAAATTGTACCTTCAAGTGAAAGATTCGTTTGGCTTCACTGAGATAACAATTGGATCAGGAGAGGTATCATTTTCCTATCACTAGCATTACCAGTAAAAATCATTACGTGCATGCCGGTAGCATATCTATACTGATACATAAACTAGATGGGTTTTCATGGCACATATACTGCTACACTTCCAAAATCAACATTGCTTACAACCATATGTTACTATGAATATTTAATTTTACTCGTGAGCATATATAATATCAAAATGAAGCATAGATGTTTTATCACTATAGGTAGAGCTAGGATCCCTCCAAGACACGGTACCGACTGACCGAATTGTCTCAATACGTGGTGGATGGGGCCTTTTCGGCAAACGTACCTCAGGGGAGGTGCTACTACGTCTTACGTACAAGGCCTATGTTGAAGACGAAGAAGAAGAAAAGGTCAGACCAACTTCTGAAGTAGAATACATGGAAAGTGATGATGACATGTCAGAATCAGAATCAGATTTTAGCAAAAGGGGAGTGACTGACAGAGAGAGGGAGACATTCATGGACCTATTGGCTGCATTACTGGTTAGTGAAGAGTTTCAGGGGATTGTTTCGTCGGATAGTTTTCGGGATTCTGAGTTGACTGGTTCTGGGGGTAGAGGAGATGGCATTGGTGGCGGTAGTGTTGTTGGTTCTGAAGTTGGTTCTAGCAACTCTAAAGGTAAGATTTGGGAACCATTTTCTAATTGACCGCTGGTAAATGATTAATAGTTACAAGTTATAATAGGTAGCAAGCTTGACCAGTGCTGTTCTTTTTATCCCCCAGCTGTGCAGTTGATCCTTATTTTTGCAATCAAAGAAATTTACTTCGAGTAACTCTTTATTATCTGATTTATTGTTATCCTTAATTTCAATACCTCCGTATTCTTTGATTCAAATGTTATCCTCAATTTGAATATTCCCTAGTCTATGCTAAGTTGTTTGGTAAAACATCAAATAAGTCTATTGAGGAGAAATGAAAAGAAAACCTCAGACAACCAACATTAGTATATAAGTGATGTTGTCTCATGGACATATGTCATAACCAACACTGTTTTCGCAAATTTGGTATGTTCTTGCTTTGTTCCTTTTGTTGATCTTTCTTTCCTTATTGGTTTTTGTTTAGATCCAGCTTTATCATGGCTTGCGGCTATAACAAGTGTCGCGGTGTTGGTTTCTTTAAATATCGGTGGAACAAGCTTTTTCAATCCATGATGGGAGCAGACAAATAATAAGAGGTATAGTGCGAGTCTCATGAATAATAAATAAATAAATAAACTTATATAGAGTAAATATTTCAATTACTTGAGAAAAAATTAAAAGATGGATTTTATTGATGCATGTAATCATTTTGTTGATCTTTCTTTCTTTTTCAGGTTTTACCTTAAATACTCCATTGCAGTCTAGCTAAAGATAGATACGCTGATATGGCCGTCAATTTCCCTTTTGTAAATTCAACTTCTTTTGTAGAGGGATAACTAGTGTAGCAATTTTGATTTTCTCTGTTAACTCTTTTTTTTTTAACTTAGTGCATTATATTCTTGATATGTTCAACAGTACTTGCGTTTCTAAGATGCCTCAACAGGGATCTGGTACTGGCTAGAATGTTAATAGAAAAAAAAATAATACAACTTCAAACAAGCCGAGTTCATGTATATTGTGGCTTTGAGAAGCAACCTTTCATCAACACTTGAGGAGAGATTGATTTTGACAGATTAGGTGGAGTTCATGTATATGCGCATGGTTCTCTCACTATTATTTTATTGCTGTGAAAGTAACCTCTAGGTGACAAGCTACTAACTACGCTTGACAGCTTGAGCAAGTACAATCGCTAATTTGTTTAGACGAGAAATTAATTCAGTTGTCTTTTTCGTTACTTATTTCATTTCATTTAAGCAGAAATTTGTCCAATTGTCTACTCAGAGAGATATTTTGAAACTAACTCAAAAACCTAAATGTGGAATTGAATTATTGATCTTAGTTGTCCCATCCAGACTATGTTGAGTGTTGTCTTGCAAACTACAGAAAATATGCAGCTTTTTGGTTGAAAATCGGTGCCAAAATTGATAGTGCATCTCAAATAGTGTTGCACTGTGATTGGTTGGAGCAGAGTGGAACACTTGATTAATGGAATCCTCTTTTTTTTTCCCTTCATTCTCTCTTTTTTCAAGCAAGTAGCAACTAATTCAATGGATTTCTTTATTATTAAAAATCATTTTTATATTAGAGGTTAGGTCTATCATCCAATATAAATACCAAATTTCTCTCTTCAACATTTGTCGGAACTTGAACTTAGATCTTAGGCGTTACATTAATGTCACTGATGTTGCACACCACATTCAAATTGAAAGTGTACTAAAGGAGGGACGTGGCTCCGCCAACTGGAAAAAGATCGAAAATATAGTGTTCACAGTGAAAACATTGTTTTTTTTTTTATGGAAAAAATAAATAAAAAAAGAAAACTGTGAAAACACTGTAGTTGTCTACAAGGTAATCACAGCGTAATGTTATAAAATGATATATTTCGATATGTATTAGATATTATTAAAATTGATTCAATTTTTATAATTTTTTTTTGTTATAGTCCTAAGATATTTGAAGGTTACTTCAATTTCATCGTCACTTTATTAATGATCAAAAGAATTTTTCATGTTGTACTGGATTCGATACGCTTACAAGTCAAAATAGTAAAAGACACATCCCATGCATCTCTAAGTCTCTAACTATTGTTTTCAGTTTCAATTAATGCTGGCATCTGTTGTCATTGTTAATTTTTTACTTAATAGATTCGATCTCCAGTTTCTTATAAATTTTCTATTTTTGTTTGTCAGAATAGACTATCCCATCCAAAACACATGGATGAGATCCACACTAAATATCCACAGTGTGTTGATTTGATCTATCTTTGTTTATACTTTATACTGAATGAATGGGATTGGAAAAAGAGAACTCGATCTATTTTAGCAACATGACAACCACTATTCAGAGCAATTTTTCTGGATTTTTAAGTTGCTAGAAATGAGACGTGACTCGTGAGCGGTACGATCGAAATCGATCAAAATATGTTACGACAGCATGCGCGTGCGATGGCAGAATATTCGATCACATTTAAGCTAATGGACAAAAGCTGAATAAATCCATTGAAAACAATTTATAAGGAAACAGTAGTATATACATAGAGAGAGACTGAGAGAGAGAGAGTTAGACTGTGTTACTTATATATCTATCGGATTTATAACTATATTTTGAATTTCGATGTAAATGAACGTTTTGAATTATTGAAAATGTTGTTTATACTAAAATCAATTTGAATTTTTTTATTTTTTCATTATTCTATCGGACAGATAGAAAATTTAGTAATCTGATAATTTATAGACCTTCAAATTTAATCAATTTTTTACCCATCAGTTTCAAAAAAATGAAAATTTAATTTTCAAGTAGATATTAATATGAATAATATTTTCAAAGAAAAATTAAATATTCGCCATCCTAAAACTTCAAATTTAAAAAGTTATCACCCTATAGTTTAAACTTAGAAATTTGCCGCTTTAAACTTTATAAACTTCAATAAGTTAGGAATCTGCCACTTTAAGTGAATAATTAAGTTTAAAAAAACAACAAAATTAATTAATTTCTGAAATACCCTTCTCTTCTTTCTCCCTCTCTCTAGCTCATGTCTTCTTCATGTTGTGTCTTCCTGATCTCTCAAGCCTCAAAGAAAGAAGGAGAAAGTCATGTAATCGGGCTCATAAATCTCCAATATACTAAGCCATCACTTCAGAGCTCCACGTGTTTGGATCGACTAATTATCTTCGATTCTACCTCTCATATCATTTCTCGGATTCAGTATCTTTACCATTTAAGCCAACCACTTTTATACCTTGCGTTTGTTCTTTCTTCACAAAATCTTTCATGTCTTAAATGTACACCAGTTCCACACAATGAAGTATGATATCTTTACATATTCGTTTATTTTTCTCCTTTACTAATTCAATTCATTCACTACTATGAATTCAATTCAATTCAATTCAATTGTTCAACTGATCAAGTAAACAATGTTGGCATCAACAAGAGGAAGCTCACAGTGGAGTACAGCGCAGAGGAGTACTCGTTTCTGATGAGCACCAACCTGGAGTCGTGCTACCACAGTACCACATGTGCCAGCTGATCCATTCTCTTCTCAAGACCTCTATTGCTGGCAGCATCGTCTTCATCTCTTCTCTCACGGAGAGACTTGAGAGATCTGGAGGGAAGACACAGAAAGAAGAAGATAGAGCAGGAGAGAGGAGGAGAAAGAAGAGGGATATTTCAAGAATTAATAATTCTTTTTTGTCTTTTTTTAATTTAATTATTCACTCAAAGCGGTAAATTTCTAACTTATTGAAGTTTATTGAGTTAGGGTGGCAAATGTCTAAGTTTAAACTATAGGTGACAATTTTCAAAATTTGAAGTTTTAGAATGGCAAATATCTAATTTTCTCTATTTTTAATTTGTGTTTAATGATCAGCTAAAGTATAAGATTTTGTTGGTTTTGTTGTATATGGATGCCATAATGGATGAGTTTTCTTGCCAGATTGGATTGTGCATAATTGAATAATTTAAAGTGAAATTGGGTCTTGAACCATTATCAGATTGCGAAACTGTTCTAATCGAAAATGAGCAAATGTTTACTGCTCAAAGGGATGCTAACTCCAACAACAAGTACTTGTCCCTTCGTTTTATCACTCTTATTGTGCCTAACAAGTCTAGCTTTTTTAATACAGTATGTCTTTGGCTGATGCAAGTGCCTCCAGCTGTACTTTTATGTTTGTGCAGTTGATAGAGCAGATGAAGCCTAAATTATGTTTGTGCAGTTGATAATTTTACTAATTTATCACTTATATGTCTTTTTGATCATTTGGATAAATTTTACATGTTTTTGAATTTCTTTGCTATTTTTAGAGAGGTAGAAAAATTGCAACTTTTGTTGGTTCAAAAACCGTTTGATTAGCAACTTTTCTACCTCTTTAAAAAAATAGCAAAAAATTTCAAAAAAATGTAAAATTCAATCTCCAAGTAGATTTCAATATGTAGATCAACGGTTCGGATTGGTCGTTGTAATTTTCAAATTGGATATAACGGATGTTGAGCATTAGAGATTTGTTGCTCCATGGAGTACCCTAGCCTTTATATATATATATATATATATATATATAGAATCCGGCTAACATACTAACGTTAGCAAAACCAAAATCGTGCTAACAGATGCTTTTTTCAAATTCCAAATCACAAACGGCCGATCCGAACCGTTGAAATTGTTGTCCATACTAAAACCTACGTAGGGACCAAATTTTACATTTTTCGAATTTTTTTACTATTTTATCCGAGGCATTGAAAATGAATTAATCTAACGATTCAGAAAAACTTTAAATTTCAACACATTCTTAAATGCCTCGGATAAAATAGTAAAAAAATTCAAAAAAATGTAAAATTTGGTCCCTACATAGGTTTTAGTATGGACAACAATTTCAACGGTTTTGATCGGCCATTTGTGATTTGGAATTCGAAAAAAGCATCCGTTAGCACAGTTTTGGTTTTGCTAATGTTAGTACGTTAGCCAGATTATATATATATATATAAAGAGAGAGAAATGCTATGGTGCATTACGAAATCATGATTGGTTTTGGCATCACACTCAAATTTCAAATAAGAAAATTTGAAACAATTGATCCAAACTGTCCAATGTGATATCCATATTAAAATCGCACTAGAGACCAAATTTTTCATTTTTTAAAAGTTTTTTACTATTAATTAGAGTGGTATCAAATTTGTTGACATAATGATTTCTAGACCATCCAATATGGCTGATTTTGCATCCTTCTAAAAAATAGTAAAAAAAATCTTTAAAAAAATGATTTATAGTAAGATTACAATATGAAGATCACATTGAATGGTTTGGATCGACTTTTGAATTTTTAAATTTAAAATGAGCGGCGCCAAAACTAATCTTGGCTTACCATAGCATCTCTACCCCCCCCCCCCTCTCTCTATATATATATATATGTATAGAGAGAGTCTTGCTAGCGTGCTTACATAAGCACTTCGGTTGAAACGTTTACGGGCCAGCTTTTAAAATCTAACGTTTGAAATTTTGATTTAAATAGCTCATTAATTTATTTATATCATAATCTTTTATGATACTAATTTTTCCATTTTAAAATTTTTCTAGCTATGTCTAATGATTTTTGGAAGTTGGCCCAAAAAATTATAAAAATACCTTCATTTCAATGTCAAATAGGGTCATCTTTCAAAAATCATTTGACATAGTTAGAAAATCTAAAATGGAAAAAATAGTATTCTACAACATTATGATATAATAAATTATTGATCTATTTAAATTAAAATTTGACCCGTAAGCATTTCATCCGAAGTGCTTATGGAAGCACGCTATATATATATATATATAGAGAGAGAGAGAGAGAAAGGCTAGGGTGCTCCATGGAGCACCAAATCACTCGTGCTCCACATATGTTATCTCCAATTTGAAAATTCCAACGACCGATCTGAATCATTGAACATGATCTACATATTGAAATCTACTTGTAGATTGAATTTTATATTTTTTGAAATTTTTTGCTATTTTTTTAAAGAGGTAGAAAAGTTGCTAATCAAACGGTTTCTGGACTAACAAAAGTTGCAATTTTCCTACCTCTCTAAAAAATAGCAAAAAAATTTTAAAAAAATGTAAAATTCAATCTCCAAGTAGATTTCAATATGTAGATCATGTTCAACGGTTCGGATCAATCGTTGGAATTTTTAAATTGGAGATACGGTGTGTAGAATTAGGAGTTTGGTGCTCCTTGAAACACCCTAGCCTATATATATATATATATATAGGGATAGGCTATCGTGCTTTATAGTGCCAAGGTTCTTATGGCATTAGACCCTTCCTCACCGTTGGATTTAAACTTTCTAGCCATTCATTTGGGTGCCTTCTTAATATTACGAATGTAATGGTACTATTCCCCTCATTTGGGTACTCTTTCCCTCTTTATCGCCTATACTAAGTACACGTCTCCCAAACTTCAAGCTTTTCGGTTTCAATTTACCCCCTTCGTTTTTATTTTATGACCTTTCCATCCCTGTTTTCCTAGAAATTATGAAAGAATTTAGAACGCCATTACTAACCAGAAGTCAAGAGGAATAAGCTTAGCTCTGATACCAACGGGAAATCGCGCGGAATTTAGATCGGCTTAAGCTCTCGGACAAATTATGTACTGGAAACTTAAGACTTAGAGAAAATTTTAAAAGCTGGAAACTTGATTGTTTTATTGAACTGAAAGAAGTAAGCTTTCAGATGTCTTCTGATTTATGCAGCAAACTGTTGCTCCTGTATCCAATATTGCTTGCACCTTAAAAATTTTCACACTTGGAATCTCCATTTGCAACTCAATATTGTATAGTCTGTTTAGTACCCTCCTGCCTCTTCTTGGATCAAGTACCAAAGTTTCAGCTTCTTCATCAGAGATCTTGTTTACAATCTCTGGTTCTCTGATCTTAATGCCTTTGAACTGGTGCATCATTTCATTGAAGACTTCTTCTTCGCCATTATTATCTTCAACTACAACCTTTGCCTTGCCTTTTAAATCATGATTTTCAAGGCTTTTTGCATCTTCTTGCAGTTGTAGAGTTTGCAATTGTTCTTCTAATTTCTCGTTTTTCATGAGCAGATACTGGGTATAGTCCAATAACTCTTTTATCAGCTCGTCTTTCCCATCATAAGCCCTTACATTCTGGGCCTTCTTCTGGATCTTTCTTCCAAACACAAATATAGAACACATAGGGCACACTGTTTCTCGGCAAATCATGCAATTAGCCCTCATGTTTCTGTTCGTGATTTCTTTACAGCATACACACTTTTCTTTGTTTGGTGGTACTGTTGAGTTGTCCTCACATTCGTGTTTACACAACAAAAAAATTTCGGGAAGGTTTGGGTATGACCTCTAGTTTAACTCTAGTGCACTGGCAGTTATCATGTAGATTTCTTCAAATGGCAAATCCTTAAGGTTAGCCATTAACGTGTTTGTGCTCCGGACTTCTCCTTCCGAAAGAGAGCAGATATCATCGCTATCGGGTTCATTTTGGTCTACCGAGATGATGTCCCATTTATCATCTAGATCCAAATTTTTCACTATCGCTGCCCTTACAATGTTACCATCTTTCTTGCGGCATTCTCTTGCGAAGTGACCTTCTTCCCCGCAAATAAAACATTTGCATTTTAGGACTTTATCCGCATACTTTTTCTTAAAAACACGCACATGTGATTCATATTAAGCCATACTTCTTATTATTCTGATAGTAACCAGGGATTGGAATCTGGCTACAGAAAGATAGGTCCTTTAGACTTCTCTGAACAGCTGCTCTCTTGCACTGTTCTGCCAAAAACTGATATGCAAAAGTAATTCTTGGCAACACACCAACTGTGCTTCCGGGGTATTTCTCAAAATATGCCTTCTCAATTTCTTTACCAATTAATGGTGGCATCTTCCGGAAGAATTTCTCAGAAAGATCACGCGAAATGTACATTCGGCCTGATTTAGCAGCAAGGTACTTGTAGTCATTCATGTAGCTAAACAAGTTCTTCGTGCTGTCACATGACAATCTTTCAATGTCATTGTAAGCTTGATCTTGTTCTACCGTTGAACCTTGGTAAGGGTCTTCCAACAAGATTATTCTTCTGATTTGCGAGATGACATTTTGAGGGTCATCTGGAATATTTGCTAGCTCTTCATATTCCTGCGGATACGCCATCCTCCATTGAATCCATGTCTTTTTTACAATATCTCCCAAGTAGGTTTTCAATGTAGATAACCTTACTCTTATTGTCATCCCAACTTCTCTCGTTCACAAGATTTAGAGTAATAGATTCACATCTTGAAATTGTATCACTGTACTGCCCAATATCGTCTTGTAGTATTAGCATTACTCCTTGGTTTGCATGCGTTGAGGGTAATTCAAACCTATCATTGTGTTGTTTTGAAAATCCACCTTTCAAATTTCCAATTCTTGCTTTGATTTGTGGTACTTCAATATTCTCTCTCCTTGTGCCTGGTGGATACATTACAGGACCCATTGTAGGCTCTGTGGGTCTTCTAGCCGATTCAGCTGTTGTCGTTGAAAGGACTGTTTCAATATTCTTCGTCAGATTACGAAGTGAGGGATACTCCATGACTGCGGCAAACACCGATTCCGAATTTTGATGAGTCGTGGCTATACCACTACCCCCACCAACTTTCACGAATGGGTTTACCCAATCATTCTCTGTATCCTCATCTTCGTTGTAGTGATCCCAGATTGGACCACCTTCTATCACAGAAGTAGATTCCCTTGGTAATGATGCCAGCGTCATAAGCACACTTAAATTGTCATCATCCGACTGGCTTTGTTCATCCCAATCATCACATGTCATCATGAGAGCTAATTCCTCCCCTATGATTTCTTCATCGTTCTGTCCTATTGTTACCTCTTCTGGTGGTGCAGTTGCTGAATAACCACCAAATCTTACTGCTAAGGACCCATCAGTTCTGGTCCTTATCCTTGTTGTTTGAGGATTCTTTACGGCTGGTGTTGTTGCTGGCCGTATTATCCATTGTCTACCTCTTAATTCCTCACTTGACCTCATCTGGCCTGCAATTGCTCGAATCCCTCTGCTTGCCAGGTGTTCTGCCACTCTTTCCACATTATATCTGAAGTTTGTGTGGCTGGTGTTTGATAGCCTTCCTATTAACAATCTTGAGAGCAGTAAATTACTCTCTCCACTCTGCCAACCATCGTAGCCATGCGTTTGTACGACGACTTGGATGTGGTTGTTGAAATCATGAACACTTAAGGTCATGTCTGGTGCTGTATACGCCAGTTGCGTACCACCTGTCAGGTCTATCTCCATGGAACTGATTATGGCCCGATTATCAGCCCATCTTGTGTCTCTTAAAACCACTAGGGCGTTTACCCCAGCGTTTCTCCTATGGAGTGCATATAATCTTATCATCACAAGACCAATATGCAGATGCTGCAACCCTTCTTGTACCAACTGGTTGTAGCTTTGTTGTGAGATAAATGGTAGCTCCACCTGAGCTCCATCTGTAACTAGTACTCTTTCATCTGAGTAGTGTTGGTATACTCGATGATTTCGTTCAGACCATCCAGCTTGGTATAAGGTCTCAGCTGGAACTTGTTGAGCCCTTCTGTACTGTGAATGGTTGAGCTCAACGTCCGGATTCAGTTGGGACTCCAGACTTCTTCTGTAACGCCTTCTTCCTAGCATTCTCCTTTGTGCTTCATGTGCTAATCGGCTTCTTAGCCTATAGCCTCTTATCTGATATTCGACTGTGGGGTTTTGGTTGTTGTCTTGGCCGGATATACTTGGCTTGCCCACTGTTTCTGTTCTTGTTTGACTCATTTTTGGCTCTTGACAGAGTCAAATATTTCTTTTGGATTTTTTAAAACAAAGAACTGTCCTGTTGTTTTCTTGATTTTTCTCACACTGGTTTCACCAAGGCTAAGTTTCTGCAAGCCCTTTTGTAAATCGTCTATGGATTGTGCGAGGTTCTCTGTCTCTGGAACTCTGGTTTTCGCGACCTCTAGCCTTCTGATTGCGGTTTTGCAATCTTCCAAATCTTCTTTGATTTTGACCAGTAGTTGGATTATTGTGTTGTTATGCTTGATCAATGCTGTTGTGGCTCATTTCGCAAATTCGGCTGGTTTTAGGAAACCGTTTGCCGATTCTTCAATCATCTCGGTTGCCTTTAGGGCTTCTTGATATATTGAACTCCTAGCGGTATTACGCCAGTCGTTCATAAAAAGTTTTTAACTCGGCTGAGATTTGGCTCCGGTATCTCGTAAAAATAAAAATAAAATTGTCTTGAGAATTTGATCAACGTTTAACTTAATGAATTTCCTAAGAAATCTGGTTAAGATGGTGTACTGACTTTCGGTTTTCAAGCTTTCTAGGTCCACAGTTTAGGATTGGTCATGTTTTAGTACTTGGTCAAAAGTACGAATCTTAAAGTAGGGGTTACACATCTAATGGTTCAGTTTTCCCAGTGCCAAAAGTCCTTTGGCATCATAGTGCACCATAGCATTCTATATATATGTATATATATATATATATATATATATGTATATATATATAGAAATGCTATGGTGCATTACGAAGCCATAATTAGTTTTGGCATCACTCTCAAATTTCAAATAAGAAAATTTGAAACAATCGATCCAAATCGTCCAATATTATCTCAATATTGAAATCTCATTAGAGACCAAATTTTTCAGTTTTTAGAATTTTTTTTACTATTTTTTAGAGGGGTATGAAATTTTGTTGATATACTAATTTCTGGACCATCCAATATGGCTCATTTTGCACCCCTCTAAAAAATAGTAAAAAAAAATCTAAAAAATGAAAATTTTGGTTTATAGTAAGATTCCAATATGGAGATCACATTGAACAGTTTGGATCGATCGTTTGAATTTTAAAATTTAAAATTTGAACGTGATGCCAAAACTAATCTTGGCTTCGTAATGCACCATAGCATCTCTCTCTCTCTCTCTATATATATATATATATATATATTATGGATAACAATTACGATAGTTTGAATCGGTCATTTTCGGTTTGAAATTTAAAATAAGCATCCGTTAGCATATTTTCAGTTTTGCTAACATTAGTATGTCCATACTAAAACATACATAGGGACCTAATTTTACATTATTTTCAATTTTGTACTATTTTATCGGAGACTGATAAATCCAAATTATGCATGCATGCATTTATTTAGGGTTAAGTGTGAAATTTAAGCTAAGTTTAGTATAATTTAGAGTTAAATAAATAAGTTTTATTACAAAAAAAGTTCAAGTCACTATCTTTCAGTGTTTTAATGCAAAACAGGTATTTGGAGCAAAATGGACACAATTAGATACTTTGGAGCAAGTCAAGATTCAAAACGGATCAATTTGACCATCAGCCGGGTCAATTGCGACCGTAGGAACCATCATTGCGAGCGCAAGGTACATCCTTGCGGTCGCAATGCAAGTTGGCAGAGCACACCAAAGAAGTTGCAGTTTCCACTCAGGCCCATTGCGGGCGCAATAACATTCATTGCGGCCACAACATAACATGCAGAACGTGGCAAAGATAGGCATAACTCCAACCTCAGATCAATTGCGGTCGCATGAGTTATTGTTGTGCCCGCAAGACACTTGCGCAAAGGCACAAATTGGCAGTTCCAGTATTATATTTTTAGGATTTTTGCTTTCTTATAAATACTTGTAATTTAAGGACAGAAATATCACGAATTTTAGCCAGTTACAAAGGGTTAGATTTAGAATTTTCACAAAAAGAGGGAAGAAGAAGAAGAAGAAGAAGAAGTCAAGCCATGGAGAAAAACTTGGTTGTATATATCTATCTTTCTTTATTTTTCTTTGGAACTCTATTATTTGATCATGTTTAGCCCCTGACCCATGTCCGGCTAAGCGAGTATTAGGTGCTTGTTAGGATGACTGGAAACTCTTGTTGGGATGCTTGTTTGAGTAATGAATTTCTTGTTTAGTTCTATGATTTGCTTTCTATTTTAATTGTTGCAATCTTGATGAATTATTTGTTGGGTCATGAACGGTTCAAACCTGTTAATTAGCTTAAGCTGCAGAAAAACTGTAAAATAAAAATTTTACTTCTAATTTAAGCCAAAAGATTAAACGAGGTATGTCAGATAAACAATCGAGGGTGTCCACCTCCTGTTTATCTTTGGCATCAAAATCCGATTTAATTCTTTTACAGATCTACTCCATAATTGATTTCTAAAACTTTAATCTACTTATAAATTAAATAGATTAATATAACATATTTATTCCTTGATCCAAATTCCAATTGGATTGCAGCAGACTCGGAAGACCGAATCTGAGAAACTTGTCTCTTCGGAGTATCAGACGTATGATACCACTATCGGTTATCCACCAGGACTGACCAGAGAGCGGTTTATTTCTTCTACCAGAAATACCATAACCCGCATAATTCTGCAAAAATACTATTCACCAAGATAAGGACAAAATAAATATATTTACGACTCGCAGTTATTCAAATAAAAATACCGCAACTTTCGCAAATATATATTTTTCCGAATCCCGTAAACAACCGTAACCGAGATAGAGAGAAAAATATATTTATCGATTTGATCCTGAGTTAACAGATACGATTCGAATGAAATTATGTTTTTCTCTTTACCCCTGCCCCTTTATTTATAGTAGAATTAAGCATGTTGGCCGATTATCGAAATATCCTTATTTTTGACATAATTACCAAAATGCCATTGATGAAGTTGGCACACAAAATTTTCTCAAATATCTTTGCCGACATGTATTTCATATCCTTGATATTTGTTGTTTGCTTGCCAACATGATTTTATTTTATTTTATATTTTTAATTAAGATTTTAATTTTTAATTAAGGTTTTAATTTGATAATAGTTGTCATCCAAATCAAAACCATAATTAATATTTAAAATCTAAATTAAATATATATATATAATTGTTCTCAACAATCATATTTCTCAGGGTTCGATATCGGTTTGGTTTCGGTACGGTTTTATACAACGCATCGAATACGCTTGTAAATTAACCGTTGTTTATGCTTGTCATCTTATATGACATTTATAATTTAATTATATCACATATACTTAATTATAACCAATTTATAATTAATCAGTAAGATTCTCTGATTAGCTCACGGTGTGACCCAACAGGATCTGTGCTATGTTGGTAAATAGAATTAAAACCATTTTAACTTTTAGAATCATAGAAGGCATATGACATCTGCACTATGACCATCCAATTATACAGATGATGTTGTACTATACAATACCATGATCCACTAAACTATTTTAGTCGTGTTAATTCTTTTATCTTGCAATATCAGATCAGTTTCAAGATAGGTGTGTGTCATCATTGCAAACTTAATCTTTTCTCGATCTTGAGCAGATTTATCAAATATAATTACTCTTGTAATTATACTGCATGCAGATAATTCATCCTACTCTATCAAGGGCCCCAATGATACTATAACTCGTATAGAGATACGAGAGACGATGATACTTTTGGTAAACCATCACTACCTCAGCTAAGCTATATATACCGAAAAGCTACCATTATGACTGCGTTTTACCGACAACGTTAGATAACAATCACACATACACATCTTTTAGTAGGAAAGATAAATAACTCATACTTTAGAACTTAACACTGAATGAAAACATTAATGACACATACACAATTCCATTTAATGTTTCATTCGAGGTCTGTGAAATACCATGTTCCTGGAACATGTATTTATGTGATTAAACCGACATCTCATGTCTATGGTATGTAAAACTTAACCATCTTTTAATCTACATTCTAACTTTGTAAAGGTAAATTAGTGTTCCTGCTAATTACCTTGGTTAGAGACTTTTAAGAGTATATATCATCTATATTATGAAGTTTCACAATTTCAGTTATTGACTCTAGTCAGATAAAGGATTGATCCATAAATTGAATAATACTCAAGGCAACAAAATGATAATTTATTAATCACTCAATTCATGAACAAAGTTTTATGACAATTTATCGTATTATTGACTTCTAGATTATTACAAACTAACATTGTTATCTTAGGGTTTAGAATTAAACCTTGATCATAGAAAGTAAAGCGATCAATTGGCTAAGTACTGAGAGGTGACGCTTATTGTATGCGAATTTTATTATTATGACTTGCTTGCTATTTTAATTATTTGAATTTAGGATTTAATATTTGCAATAGAAATATTGGATGTTAGATCTAGACCATATGAAGTAGGGTAACCAACGAACTAAGTACCGAGAGGTGACGTTTGTTGATTACATGTTTTATCTAATAATTCTAATGAATTGTATCAAGTACCGAAATGTGAAGTATGATGACTTAGGATAATTAGGACGGTATGAACTTAATGGGTTTAGGCTAGTTTAAGAAAGTACTGAAAGTTAAAGCCATGACTAGTGCAAACACGATATCAAAATAGAAATATCACTTGGTACCAAATCTGAAAATCGTACCTTCATAATACCAAGAAAATTAATTTCCAAAACAAGTCCTAATCAATTTGTTAATTGATTTAGAATTCACAACAATCTCTTAGTTTTAGTTTACAATCACAAACCCACTCAAATCTGAAATTTTTCCTTTCGCTTAGATTAAATTGCTTAAATCTGAAAGTCAAGTCCGAATTGTCCGTGTTGGATCGACATCCAAAGTACTATAATAGCCGATTGTATACTTGCAACCTCTATCTAGCAATAGGGTTAATTAAAACAACACATCAGGGACATTGAAAATGCATTAATCTAACGATTCAGAAAAACCTCAAATTTCAACACATTCTTCTACGCCTCCGATAAAATAGTAAAAAAAAATCGAAAAATATAAAATTTGGTCCCTATATAGGTTTTAGTATGGACAACAATTCCAACGGTTTGTATCGATCGTTTCCAGTTTGAAATTCGAAATAAGCATTCGTTAGCATGTTTTCAGTTTTGCTAATGTTAGTATGTTAGCCGAATTATATATATATATATATTCGATCACATTTGAGCTAGAGGACAAAACCTGAATAAAAATATTTTGAAAATAACCTAGAAAATGGCACTGCTTAATATTAAACATGCATATTTTAAAAATATTTAAAATAATTAGAAAGCTCTCAAAATCACGAAAATTGATTTACTACAATATTTTGATATGAAAAATTTATTGATCAACTTAAATCTCAATTATAACCTCAAAAAGTAAAAAAATGGAATCTTTTGCACTTTGATCGAAGTGCAAACGTTTTCACATTAGCCATACACTATATATATAGTTGTGCTAAAACACTTCATAAAACACCAAGTTGCATATATTTTAGACTCGTATCTCAAGATATAAAGGGCAAATGATCGATCTGGACAATTGAATGTTATTTATATTAAAATCTACTTGAAGACCAAATTTCATATTGTTTATTTTTTTGCTATATTATTGGATGGGTGGGAAGTTTGTTAAATTGAAGGTTTGTAAATCGTTCGATTAATGAATTTTCTATTCATTCGATAAAATTGCAAAAAAAAAATCTAAAAAAATGTAAAATTTGGTATCCAAATAGATTCTAGTATTGAGAACATATTCAACGGTTCAGATCGATCATTTGCATCATGTATCTTGACCATATTTTGTGTGCATCGTGTTCCTGCTCGCATTTGCTTTTTGGTCTAAAAAGATTATTTTTAATAGTTAACATAAATTTCAGGTTTCCAACCATTACTTAATATGCAAAATATTTATCCGTTATTTCTAAATAATCACAAAAAATGTCCATACCAAACACTATCAAATTAGTAAAATTACAATTCTGAAAATTTGTTGTGACAATTGGAGATATAAACAATTATATTATAAATATAACATATTTTAAAAGATTGACTTTGATATGAAGAGCTTATGAAACCGTCGATAATGAAGGCAACTTTTGTATTCCAAGGAGGCGGCGACTTCTTCTCTCCCTCGACAATAGTTTTGATCTCCTCTGCGGATGCGTTTGGCACTAAAAAAATATTCGAATAGAGTTCTATTTTAATACATGAGAAATGTGAAATGCGAAATAAAAGAATATAATAGTGAATAGAAGAGGCTATTTTAGTATAACATCATATAGATGGAATATCGAAATACACTGTTCTGTATGACAACATTATCAACGAAATTTACAATGTAATTAACAACATTTTAGTATATTATATATACTTTATTATTATTGTTAATATTGTTAATATTATTTTATTATTAAAATAATATTAATAGTTACTAATTATTATTATTATTTTATTATTTTAAAATAATTCATATTATTATAAATTATAAATTATTGTTATTATTATTATAAGTATAATTATCATTAGTATTTGATTATATTTGATTATATTTATAATTAACAATATTTTACTATATTACATATAATTTATTATTATTATTATCGTCATCATCATCATCATCATCATCATCATCATCATCATCATCATCATCATCATCAGTGACGAAGCTACATGTAAACATGAGGTGCCAATTGCCACACCCTAGTTGATTTTTTAGAACTATGCCTCTATTTCTATTCTCTTCTCACAAAAGTTTACAATAATATACATGATATTTAAAAATATTTATGAAATTTTGCCTCACCCTGTAATTTTTGCCCCATGCTATTGTATAACCTGCTTCGTTTATTATTATTATTATTATTATTATTATTATTATTATTATTATTATTATTGTTGTTGTTGTTTTTGTTGTTATTATTAATTTTATTACTTTTATCTTTATTATTAAATAATATTAATAATTACTATTAATTATTATTTTATTATTTCAAAATAATGCATATTATTCTATTTTTATATTATTGTTATTATTATTACTATCATTATTATTTGATTATGTTGTATTATATTTGTAATTAATAATATTTTAGTGTATTACATATACTTTATTATTATTAATAATATTATTATATTACCATTATTATTAAATTAATATTAATAATTACTATTATTCATCGTTATTACTTTATTATTTTAAAAGTTAATATTATTGTTATTATTATTAGTACAATTATCATTATTATTTGATTATGTTGTATTGTATTTAGTAATTAATAATATTTTATTATATTATTTACTTAATTATTTTTATTGTTATTAAAATTCTTATATTATATTATATAGTTACTTTATTATTATTTTATTATTTTAAAATAATAATATCATTATAGTTATTATATTTTTCTAATATTATCATTATTACTATTATTTTATTAATTATATTATTGTTATTATCATTAATATTATTATTTTTATTTATTTAGAAAATAATGCAAATTATTATTAAATTATTATATAATTTAATTTTTTATTGTTATCGGTATTATGTTATATTACATTATATTATATTTATATTATATCATCATCATTATTATTATCATAATTAATAACATTTTTATTATTTCAATTGACACTTGTCAAATGATAGTTTGGCTCTTCCGAATAGTCAAGAATATCACCCTTTTATCACTTTTTCAAAATTAAAATATTCTATTTCTACTATTCTAAATTACGCTTTTATGTTGCTATTTTATTTTTTCCAAACGAACCCGTATGCGATGGAAATTGTATATTTCGAGAATAAATAAATATTTACTGGATAACACGTCATTACAAGTCAAATGACTATGTCACTCTTGTCTCTGGCAAATAAAAAACTTGAACCTCCAGTTATATTTTTATGAGTATGTCCTAAAATTACTTTATTCATAGTTTCGCTATTGTTTCACAAACTTATTTATCAAAAGGTTATATTTACAGTATCCAACAATATGTGTTATAGTTTAGACATAATTTATTTCAATTGACAAATAAATTTGTGAAACAATAGCTTGTCTATACTTGTTCCAAGATTAGAATTATTATGCCAGCTGCTTGATTATTGGTCGACGTTTTTCATACAACATCAACTTTAATACAGTCTATCTATTGTAAACAACTAGTAAGTGGCCCACAACAACCGTTGCGAGAGTTAAATTTTTTGTAGAAATAAATATGTAATTATAGAAGAATATTAGTATTGAAGTATAAACAAATTGCTTACACTGAGAGAGATTCATATTGAACGTGAAGAGTGAGATTAAATAAGAGAAATATTACAAGAAAATGAATATCCCAAACACATTAACAACTGCAAAATGCTTACCAATTAGAAGTTATAAAATAGAAGTTACAACAGATATATAATTATATAAAATAGAAGTTACAAAATATTTTCAAATTAATTAATACTATTGGGGCCTGGGAGCATTCACTCTGATTTAAATTTCCATGTATAATATTAGACGCCAATAAATATTATATTTAACACACTATGTAAGTATTCATGAGTACAAATGGACATAGTTTATATTATATATGAAACATAAAACTGCGAATCAAAATACACATGTTATATTAGAATAAAACACTTAAAAAAAGATCTGTTTAAAGATTAAATTAATAACATTCTCCCCATATTCAAGCAATACATAACAAAAAATAAAATAAAATAAAATAAAATAATATTGCAAAATTGAGGTTTGAGTTTAAGTTTATCAATTGTTATGACTTAATGACTAAAGATACAATCGTCATATTACTATGTGCATTGTTATCTTTTAATTAGTTCTAACTTCTAACTAAGAAAAAAAATTATGGCTGGTGAACTCATGTATGTCAAGATAATAATGTGCATTTCTTCACGTATTGCATTGTAAGTATTTCAAAAATTATTCTTTCTTTATAACATATGTTAGACATTCTCATTTTAAACATGTGAAATTTCTTTGTGCTTATTGACGTGTGACATTTTCACCCATCAATTGCCCACCAACCTTGCATATTTAATGTGTTGACACTAATAAAAAAAGTGTTAATCATGCAACAGATAAAAATATGACAAGTTTTCTCTAAAAAATAGTTAGCAGAAGAACTGTTAATCAATATGCGTTACTTTATTACCTTATCTATTAAACAGAAAGGAGGAAGAGTAAAGGGAAGGAAAATGATGTAAAGTTGGATCTCACAAGGGCATTTCGTAAAAAAAAATTGAAGAGAGATATTTTGTTTGATGTTTTTGGAAGGAATGATAGTTTATAAAATTTCTCAAATAGAAAGGATGCGAGAGACAATTAATTTTTTCTTTTTTGTACACGAGCGGCATACCAAAGTATACGGAAATTGAAAGTCTAAAATTGAGCGGTTGTGATCGAAAGAAATGAAAATCTCACGCTCTGTATTGATCTGAGAGGTGAATAGAGGTTTGGAGTCAAAAACTCCAATCTCCTTTTATTAGTAGTAATGATATGTTTATTATTTGATTATTTTTTATATATTTGTGTCATTTTATAAGTTAACGTGGTTTTCAAATAAAAATATGATTGTCAATATATTAATTGTCTTTATATGCAGCATCATATACATAAAAACAATGAAATTTCTTGCATTTTTCTTCTTCATCAAATAATTTGACATGTATAATCTTACTTAAAATTTAAAATAATTTTTCTTCTTATTCAAATATATTTTTGCCATTTCAAAATTCGAAGTCTGGATTACTTTGTTGGTATTGGTCTGAATTTGTGGAAGAAGAATTGCCATTTCAAATAAATTTTTGCCATTTCAAAATATATTTTTGGTTTATGATTTGCCTCCGCCATCACTGTTAATCATTATTGCCAAAAAAGGAATCAAACATAAGAATTCTTTTTTTAGTGACAATGATAGCTTAATTAACTTTAGACAAAAAAATACTTACTCTAAAAGATGAATACATTCGATATTTTAATTTATTTTAGCCGTTTAATTTTTCAAAATTGATAAAAAAAATGATTACATAAGAAGCTCAACAAAAATTAAAGTAAATATTTTTTCATCAATTTAGAGAAATTGAACCACCAATATATCCGTTTTTTTAAGTACTTGAATTTTTACCTTAACTTTAAGCAGTTCTATTCTTTAAAAATTATGATCCTCAACCGAGAAATTGATCTGTGTGCAGTTCACCTGCAACGGAGAAGATAAAGTTCCTTGGAAGTAACGCCAAAATAATTATTTTCTCTGGTATTAAATAATGAACTAGATGACAAATTGCATCTTTAGTTTTCTAATCCTGGTTTGGTATTTAATGTTTTTTCTGCACTATTATGCTTCGGAATTGTTTTTCTTTTGCATATTTATTTATTTATATTTCTACTTTTGATGCACACGTCTAAAAATGTTGAATGGAATTTGTACTATCAACATTTCAAAACACCGAAAGTTTCAAATAATTGGAAAAACACTACCAATTAACAAATAGTTGGAAAATAGCAATATTCAATTGGGAGCTGATACGTAGATATCATATTTGATACCGATTATTGATATCGATTTTTATTATGCATCTTTAATTGAATTATCGTGCACATTATTTGAGTTATTATGCATGTTATTTTTTGTAATAAAATAGTTATACATATTATCAATTTTATTATGCACCATGAGTTGAGTTATCGTGCACATTATTTGAGTTATTATGTATGTTATTTTTTGTAATGAAATAGTTATACATGTTATTTTTTGTACTGAAATAGTTATGGTATAACATGCATAATAACTCAAATAATGTGCACGATAACTCAAATAACATGCATAATAAAATCGATATCGATAGTTGGTATTAAATGTGGTATCTATAGAACATTATTCTATTCAATTTTCAAATAGATTGATTGCCGACCGGAATATAAAATGTATATATGTTCAATAAATGAAGAATGATGTGTTCAAATGAATGGCGAATGCATGCATTTATCTTATTTCCTTTTATACACATTTTTTATTTTTCTTATATAATTTCTAGTTATCTCAACATGTGAACCTAATGCAATTTGCGTAAGATATTTGTTTAACAAAGCAAAAATAAAACATGTATTAAATATTGTCAAATCGTGTGGATAAAGTTATATGTTTTGCATGCACAAAATTTCAATTTACATCTGACAAGATTTAATATCATTTGACGAGCAATGTTCAAAGCAGTGAAGTAATAGTAAAATTTATAATTTGAAATAATTAAGATAAATATATTTCATTAATTATCATCTCTTGAGCTTGATCTGTTTTTTTTTTTTTTCCTTTTCCCTCTTTTTCCTCCTTTTCCTCGGAAATGTTCCAGGTGCATCCAGTATTATACTCAAGCACATCTCAGATGTATTTGAAATTTCTGTGACGCAGACCCAGTGCCATTCTCTGTTCAGACTCGATATCTCACGACACAAACGAAGATCTTGCACACAATTGTACAGAGACTAATTCACACTAAATCAGGAAGATCAGACGCCATGTTATGTCTTTTCTGTAAGAGATTACAGAAAGAGATTCAATTTATAATAAAACATATTTCCTGACACCATCACGTGCGTCCAGACAAGAGAACCGGACAGATCTGCGTGAAAACGAATCAACGGATATATTTTTCGATCTTGTAATTTGCGGCCGTGATTGATTACAGATCATCACGAGATTCATTACTTACCGCATGATGATTGTCGCAGCTAGTGGCAATCACGTTATTTATCCGAGACTAAGGGCTTTAATATTAATAGACCTGAAACATCTGCTGCTTGCTCCTCTCTGTTTCCCCGAAAATTTTCATAGAAAACCAATGAACAAACATTTTTGCCAGATAATGCCAATGACCTTCTAAAATTTTAAAAAAAGATTAAGATTGCAATTAATACTTACATGTTCCTAATTTTTTTTCAGCTTCCGTACATTTCTATGAAAGTTTCAGAACGAGTTCTTTAAGAGACATAATTATTACTTGTGCCTCTAAATAAATTTAGAGGCAAGTATTACTTGTATTTTTGATCTTTTATGAAATTTTACAGAATTATTGACTCTACATGTTAAAGAATGTTATTATTTGATCCTTTATGAAATTTTTTTCCTTTTAATCCATCTCCCAATTAAATCCTGTGGTGTTGAATGGAGATGTCAATTTCAAATGTAAAATGGAGAATATGATCAAAAACCCATCCGCAAGGGTTTATTTAAAACCCCAGTGACACTTGTGCACGAACTGTCTCGTTCCTCTCTCAAGCCAGCGGAGCGCCTCTTGGAGAGCATCAAGGTGAGATTTCTATTTCTCTCCCATTTTTGTCTTCTCCCCTGATTCTTGACCTGGTTTCATATTTTTAAATTGTGTTGTATTATTTTGTATATTTTTTCATTTATCGAGGTAAATCACGTGATCTCGCGAATCACCTTTCAATCGGGGTTTATTTGGGGAATTTTTAAGTGATTTTATATATAAACGACCAGCTTTTAGCTGAGATCCGCCTTTCTCTTCTCCTCAGGCTTGATCTGAGAGCTCTGGTTGTTTGCTCTAGAGGTAAATTTGTGTCACTTTTGAGTTCTCATTGTTCGAAGTGGATTGGTTGCTGCATGCTTTTTATATTTGTAGATTCAAATTCATAATTGCTTCTGACAGCTGATCGACAGTGTGGAAAGTACTGTAATTGGCAAAGCAGAGAAATCTTTAATTTCAAAATAGGAAAACCTTTCCTTTTCCTTTCTCCTTTTATGGAAGTACATATCGAACTGTAGTGTCAGTATACATGAGTTTAATTTTTTTTTATTTAAAAAATTCTTAAGGACATTATTTTAGGCTTCAGTTATCTCTCACAATCATGTTACAGTCTATTTGTTACTGTCTTAGTCTATCTGATTTTATTTAAAGATTTGATGATTGAAGCTTTCCGGAGCTTTACAAATCCCATTTTTTTAATTGCACTATTAGATAATTAATTTATTAAAAGACAACCTGAATAAGCCATTCATATATTGCTAAATTTTCTGTAGTTCTTTTATTGTCGGTACATTCTACTGTCATTATTCTAAATCTTCCCATGGATTCTTAGATCTGTCTATATAGCTGGCGAGTTATTTGGTTCACTGTGCTCACTGCTCAATGCCAGATCCTATTATTTCTAAAATTGCATGTCTTTAATAATAAGAATTGAATTTTCCAATACTGGGTGCATTGAATTCGTTCTGCTTTCCAATCGTGGAGGCATATCTGTCCTGAAATCTAGCATGTGTGCATGTTGTATGCCAATACTGTTTCTTGGAAAAAGCCCAAGTGTCTTCCAACTAAACTGTTGTTTGTGAATTTTTAGTAGGGAAATTTCCAATTTATGCAATTATCCATTGTTTTATTCTGTCAGAGGTGGAGCTCTTCAAAGCCCACACTGGGCTCCTGCCTCCCCTTCCAATTAAATGTTTATCTAAGAGTACTGCTTTTCTCTGGATTGAGATATAGATTAGGCCTTCTCAGTATTGTGATTTTTTGTGGCTTGAAGAATTCAGTTCGGGGCTTCTTATGAGCCATGTGAGAACATGTACATTCTCCCCCCCCCCCCCCCTCATTTTCCAATACCTCTGAATGCTGTACAATTTATATACTTATCATATTCTTAATTTCTAAAATCTATCAATTCAGGACACTAATTTTTCTAATTAAATTCAGCTTTTAAGGACTTTAAAAAAACTTCCTATGCATCGACATTTTGGCTTTAGTGGGAGATTGAAGCAAAATTTAGCTTTTAGCTTTCTAGTTGTAATTCATCTCTCATGAAGGCCAGATGTATATTTGCAATTCCTTTGTTATGAAAACACACTTAAGAGTCTAAACATCGATATAATTGATTGTAATGGAGTTGTGGAAAGTTTTCTTTAATTTGAAATATGAAATTAAATATTGATGGGTTGGGTTGGAAAATAATATTAATATAATAAATTAGTATCAAATTTAATTATCCAAGTAATTAGACTTTAACTTTCTTTTTTGTTGCATAACCATGGGTGACTGCATGCATTTAGATGTTCCAGAAGACAATCCTTGTTTTATTTATTGAACTTTTCATCCCTTATTTACTGCTGAGGGTTGGGGAAATTGTTTTTTGCTTAAATTTTTTTGTAAACGTTTCTGTGTAAAAAAGTAAGTGAAACGAATTATTTTACAGCTTGTCAGAATTCAGAAGTACTTTAGATGATTGGCTTGCTACAGCTGAGAGAATTCTGTGTTTGATAGAATGCTGTGGCTGGGTTTAATGTTGTGTTTTAGGAAAATATGTAGGTTTGGTCACATTATGTTGCACATATAGTAACATCAGGCTTCAGAGGTAGACAATATGATAAATTTACACTCCCTTTTAAACTAAACTTGTTTGAGGGATATTTTTAGTAGGGTAAGGTTAGCGGAGGTTACTTCGTTAATATTTTTTATAATCTTCCAAAACATATATTCTGTTGCTCCCATAATTAGGGTGTAACAGAAGCAAACAATACTAACCAAAACAAGGGGGTGCCAAATATGGTAATCTCCCTTTCAGCTCCCATTCTGTTACCTCATTCTCTCTAACCTTTGTCTCCCTTCACCTCAAGCTATTTAACAACAGCAATATTTTCTGAGTCACTAAAAGGTGTGTTGTAATCCTGATTCCAATTTGTTGTCATTAAAGGAGTTAGTTCGCAACCATGTCAGACCTCCAGACCCCACTGCGCCCTAAGAGGAAGTCGGTGTTGGTTGACTACCTGGTCCAGTTCCGTTGGATCATTGTTATCTTTGTGGTGCTCCCCGTCTCCTCCCTCATCTACCTCAAGCTCTTCCTTAGTGACACCTGGTCGGCAATGAAGTCTGAGAAGCGGCGCCAAAAGGAGCATGATGAGAATGTTAAGAAGGTTGTCAAGCGCCTCAAGGAGCGTGACCCCAAGAAGGATGGTCTCGTCTGCACTGCTCGCAAGCCCTGGATTGCTGTTGGCATGAGGAATGTTGACTACAAGCGGGCCCGCCACTTTGAGGTTGACCTTTCTGCCTTCCGGAACATTCTGGAGGTTGACAAGGAGAGGATGGTTGCGAGGGTTGAGCCTCTGGTCAACATGGGCCAGATTACCCGCTACACCTGTCCCATGAATCTCGCCTTGGCAGTTGTTGCTGAGCTTGATGACCTGACTGTCGGTGGGTTAATAAATGGTTATGGGATTGAAGGCAGTTCACACCTGTATGGACTCTTCTCTGACACAGTTGTCGCCATGGAGATTGTTTTGGCTGATGGCAGGGTTGTCAGAGCTACCAAGGATAATGAGTACTCTGACCTGTTTTATGCCATTCCTTGGTCTCAAGGCACATTGGGTTTCCTCGTTGCAGCTGAGATTAAACTGATCAACATCAAGGAGTACATGAAGGTGACATACAAGCCATGCAGGGGAAACTTGAAAGAACTGGCCCAAGATTATGCTGATTCATTTGCGCCCAGAGATGGGGATCCGTCAAAGATACCTGATTTTGTTGAGACCATGATCTACACTCCGACTGAAGGTGTTATGATGACTGGTGTTTATGCTTCCAAAGAAGAGGCAAAGAAGAAGGGAAATAAGATCAATAATCAGGGGTGGTGGTTTAAGCCTTGGTTTTACCAGCATGCACAGACTGCTTTGAAGAGAGGTAATGTTTACTGACCTGATGGTTATGATGTTCTGATAGAACTTGCCAGATTTGACAGTCAGACCAAATTGCCTAAACTTTTTCTATGAGTTGTTAGTTTTGTGCCTTTTTTCTCATTTTATATAAATAAATTACATCAATGCATACTGGATGCTGAACTTCCCTGAATTATATAAATATGAAATAGGCCATACTGCCCTCCACTTGGTCAGAAATCAACACTAAACCCAAATCATTGTTAACCATTTGCTATTCTGACAAGTCCTCCAGTGACTTCTGCTCAAGAAAAGAAAATACTTGCTTTCCACATATGTCTTGTGAATTGTACATGTCCAACAGCAATGGTACTGTATTAGTAATTATCAGATTTTTCTTGGCTTGGTCCTGGTTTTACTAATACATCTGAGTCTGATAGGAACAAACTAATTTGGTGGTTGCATTTTGCTCTAACAGGTGAATTTGTTGAGTACATACCAACAAGGGAATACTACCACAGGCACACAAGATGTTTGTACTGGGAAGGTAAGCTGATCCTGCCGTTTGCTGACCAGTGGTGGTTCAGGTGGTCCCTGGGATGGCTGATGCCCCCGAAGGTCTCCCTTCTCAAGGCCACCCAGGGCGAAGCCATCAGGAACTACTACCATGAAATGCATGTAATCCAGGACATTCTCGTGCCTCTTTACAAGGTTGGTGATGCCATGGAGTTCGTCCACAAGGAGATGGAGGTACACTCTATATAACAAGTTTTTTTTTTCTGTAATGCTTTATTTTCATTGTTTAAAATGCTGTGTCAATTTTGTTAGTTCTTTTGATACTCATGCAGTTTAACTAGCTTTCTGCATTTGCTTTATGCATGAGTTGTTCTGTTGGTAGCTCTAGCAGGCCAATAAAGTTAAAAAAAAAGATGCAAGGGGACGTGTTTGAATGAGATCTGTCTATAGTGGAAATCATTTCCATAGACCCCCCTGCTACTCTGTAAAAACACAGTATTTTTTACTGTTCCAATAATTATCATATTCGTTATGGACCAGTAATGTTCTTCCATATGTGAACCATTACTACCCTTTTGTACAGGTCTACCCACTGTGGCTGTGCCCACACCGCCTATACAAGCTCCCGATCAAGACCATGATCTACCCAGAGACTGGGTTCGAGCACCACCACCGCCAGGGGGACACTCCGTATGCACAGATGTTCACTGATGTTGGTGTCTACTATGCACCAGGCCCTGTATTGCGTGGTGAGGAGTTCAGTGGCGCAGAGGCTGTGCGCAACCTTGAGAAGTGGATGATCGAAAACCACTGTTTCCAGCCCCAGTATGCAGTATCTGAGTTGAATGAGAAGGATTTCTGGCGCATGTTTGATGCCGAGCACTACGAGTACTGCCGCAAGAAGTACGGTGCTGTCGGTACATTCATGAGCGTGTACTACAAGTCGAAGAAGGGGCGCAAGACCGAGAAGGAGGTTGCTGAGGCTGAGGCAGCCATCGCCGAGCCAGCATATGCTGAGGAAGTGTAGGATTTAAATTAATTTGCGTGAATAAGATGGGTTGGCTGAGTGTTGCTCAGTATTTTTAGTTGTTAGTTTAAATTAATGTTATTCTAGATGTTTAATTCTTGGGGATCTGTAGTGTCTGTAATGGTTCTTTTTGCTCTTTATGATTTGTTGTTTATGTCAGTATCCTGTACTCTGTAATGCAAGCGTCGGTAATTTCTACTGATTGAACCCTCTATCTCTTGGTATTTTTCTGATGCTGATACGCTGCACTTGGCAGTTGGAACTTTCTAATTTTAGCATTGCTTTCTTGGTGAAATTGTCCCCTATTTGGTTTAGGACAAACAAAAATGAATCCAAGGCTGAAATTGGATGATTCTACCAAACTATTAGATTCTCCATATTTGCGAAAATGATGCCATAATTAGAGCATCATTCCACGTCGATTTTGTATTCATTTGTAATTTAATGTGCTAATCTGCCAGAAACACAATGCATCAATCCGTACAATCGGTGTGGCCATGTGCAATAATTTATTGAGAAAAGGTTAACATTCAATGTGACATAAATTAGAAAAGCAAGTAGCAACTAGCAAGGATTTAGGCTGATAAATTATTCTGAGGTGTCACTTTGTACTTTCTAGTTGGTTGTTAGGTCGTTCTCTGTTTCTTTCAACTAGAAAACGACCTAACAATTATGGTTCTAATTGAGCCGCTAGTTCAAGAAGTACGTTGCATAGTTGCATTTGGTAAGAACCAAAACGGAACAGTCAAGACGAGGTCCAGTTACTGTTTCATGCACAGTGAAAGTTTGAAAAAGGAATATATGGGCCATAACTGAAATTGAAATGAGACAGAAAACAGAACCAAAATGAAATAAGTTATGAGCTTAACTGAAAATGAAAATTGGCTTCTTGTGCTGAAGACTAATTAGGCGTGGTACATTAAGATTAAAGAGTAAAGACCCCTGCTCGATTATCACGTGCTTCTCACGTGTCAATTGATGTTTTGGCGCTTGGCGGGAACCTCTTGGAAATCACATGCTTCTCCCGCCATAACCTCGTCCCTTCTCACTTCTCACTTCTCTCGTTAGTTCGTACTTATCTAGGGTTTTCGTACCGTTTCATCTCTACTTTCATTCTCTCGAGTGAGTAAAAGAAGAGCAAACACATACAAATAAAAAATAAAATCAAAGAATGTATTCGAGCCAGTACGATTTTCCTTCCTCCCAATCAACCCCATCTGCCGATTCTTCCAACGCTAAGGTAAAATTTGCAGTTCCATTTCCCCATTTTGACCTCTTCATCTAAAATTCCATTTTGTTTGTCCTCGCTTTTCCTTCTCTTTGGAAATTTCACTAATTCTCATTGAGGAGCTTATTTTTTTTTTTTGAGAAAAAGTGGGGGATACCCACCGGTTTCATTGAAATCAAAATCTATTACAATCTAGAAGTTCTTATAACATCATCAAGGTCTTTTGTACTCCCTAATAAACTAACACAAAAACGGTACAAAGCATGTACCTACAGTACCGACACGTTCCTTCACCTGCAACGTAACAATCCTGTAAGAGTATAAAAAATGACCAATAAAACCAGTACAAGGTTCGCCTAATTATTACAGACAAAAGCATCAAAATACCAACACTGAACAGTTTTCCAAAGACTACAGTTTTCAAAACACAGTCAAGACACAACATATGCTTAATCATGACACAGGTCGTTTCCAAACAAACACTCTGCTGCTTCCGACAGCACCTCCTGCTCCATCCCCTCCGTCCGGTTTCCTATGCCTGAAATAAGTTTTGGTAGTTCCTGTACATCTTGAGGGAGCATCAAATGTAATTTTAGAAATGATGAATCCTTATTGTTTTTACACTAGTAGCTTAATATATTGATAATTTGTATAGCCAGAGTTCTAACAGATTTGGGCTTTTTGTCAGTGAAACAGAGTTTGTTTCTCTCTAACCAAACCGACCAAATAACTGCACCTCTGATCAATTCAACCAAGCATGCATCTTTGAGTGGGATTTGAGCATCTATGCACCACAAGTCTTCTAATTTACTACCTTGAAATTCAAAATAATTATGTTTTCCTATCCAAACCCAAATTTGTTTAATAAACGGACAATCAACAAACAGATGATCTATACATTCATCTTTATTGCAGAATACACATTTCAGATCTCCTTGTAAACCTTTCCCAGAAAGAAACACCTTTGTTAAAACCTTTTTCCTTCTGACTAACCACATAAAGACTTTGATCTTTAAGAGTAATTTTGATTTCCAAATTATATCAAAAAACCTATTAGTATAACCACCAAATTCTAACCAAGTATACATGGAATTAATTGTGAACTTCTCATTCGAAGCCCATCTCCAAATGATGGAATCTTCTTTTGTATTGATGATTTTAACATGAGCAACTATTGCCTTTAATTTATTCCATTCAGAACCTATTAAACCAACTAATTGTTTATTAAACTTAAGGGACAAGGTATCTTTTGAGAAGGCTCTGTTAACTGTGATTGATGGATCTGAACAAGCTAGAAAAAGGTTTGGAAACAAAAGAGAGAATGCTAGTTCTCCTTTCCATCTATCATACCAAAAGCTTATATTCTCACCATTTCCTAGTTTTTTATTGATACTAGTTGACATCTCATTATGCAGAAGATTAATTGATCTCCAAAATGGTGAAAACAACATCTTATTTCTTGTTTTTTTGTATTTGCTGTTAACTATATCCTTCCACAAACCTAACTCTAAAGGATCATGAAATCTAAACCACCACTTAGCTAGAAGAGCTTTGTTCATTATGTCTAAATCTAAAACACCCAAACCTTCTTGGTCCTTGCTTTTACAGATGTATGACCAAGCAACTGGCATCATTTTTTTCCTAGTAGTGTTTCCTCCAAACCAGAAGAATTTTTTCCTTATTCTGTCTATCCTAATCCGAACATTTACAAGTAATCTGTATAAAGAAAGCCAGTACAGGGGGATAGCTGTAATAACTGAGTTGAGAAGAGTTAACCTACCTCTCAGTGATAAAAATCTACCCTGCCAGCATTGTAATTTTTTGCCAATTTTTTCAATCAATATTTCCCAGTCTGCTTTATTCAGGTTTTTCCAATGTAAAGGAACACCTAGATATTTAATGGGAAGAGAAACTAGATTACATCCTAAAATATTAGCTAAGTTGTAACCTATGTCTTGATTAACATTTAGAGGAATTAATTCACATTTCTCAAAATTTATTTTCAATCCTGAGAGATTTTCAAAGGCAACAAGGATCCATTTGAGATGATGAATCTCAGTTGCATCTGCTTTTAAGAATAGTAGAGTATCATCAGCAAAGTGCAGATTGATAATATTATCTAAATTGTCAAATTTTCCTATACCCTCTATGAATCCTGCCTCTCTAGCATTAGAAAGAATGATGTTGATGGCATTTGCTACTAAATAAAAAAGAAAAGGGGACAAGGGATCTCCTTGCCTCACTCCTCTTTTGCAATAGAAATATTCACCTAGGTAACCATTAAAATCAATGCATGTTTTGCTCCCCTGAAAGATCAAGTTAATCCAATTAATCTATTTTTCATTAAATCCTCTACTTGCTAATACTTCTAATAAAAAATCCCAATTTACTCTATCAAAGGCTTTTTCAAAATCTATTTTGAAGAGCACACCTTTGATGTTATTAATTCTAATCTTATGAAGTATCTCATGGGCAACTACTACATTATCTAAAATGAATCTCCCTTTAATATAAGCAGTCTGAGAATGATCAATAAGATCATTCATATATAAGGATAATCTTTTTGTTAATAGTTTTGTAATGATTTTAAAACTACAGTTTATGAGACTAATAGGCCTAAATTTTTTAATAAGTATAGCATCAGTTTTTTTTGGAATGAGGCAAATGTATGTCATATTTAGCTTAGAGATTTCTAGCTCATTATTGAAAAAGGCATTGATTATTAGCATAACATCATTTTTGACTAAGTCCCAGAACGTCTGATAAAAGAGAAAAGAGAAACCATCAGGGCCGGGGGCTTTATTAGGGTTGCAAGAAAAAACTACATCTCTAACTTCTTGGTATGAAAAGAGTTTAGTCAGATCATTAGCTTGAGAGGGTGTTAGTTTATATTTATGTGGCCAGAAGTTGCACTGAAGAGAAACCAGTCTGTTCTCTTCTTTGCCTAATAAGTCCCTATAAAAACTGGTAACATGCTTCTCTAATACTTTAAGATCATAAATCATTTCATTATTTATTTCTAAAGATAGTATTAGATTCTGTTTTTTTTCTAGAATTGGCTATAACATGATAGAATTTTGTGTTTCTGTCCCCTTCCAAGTGCCATTTAAGTTTAGCCCTTTGTTGCCAATATATTTCCTCATTGTCATATATTTTATCTAAGGAATCATGATATATTTTCAAAGATTCTATCTCTATCTGCTCTAAATCTCTAATTTCCTGTATCATTTCATATTCATTTATTTTTTTAGAATATTCATTTTTCTGCTTCCTTTTGTTTGCCACTAAGTTCCTATTCCATCCTTTCAATTTTTCCCTAATAAATTGGAGTTTGAGTCTCCAGCTATTTCCTATATCTAATGTATCTATTTGATATGAATTCCACCATTTTTCCATTAGATTTCTAAACTCTTGATCTTCTAACCAGACTTTTTCAAACCTAATAGGTTTGTTTGAAATTCTAGCATTACTACATGTAGATAAAATCATAGGGTTATGATCAGAAAAGATTCTAGGCAAAGAAGTAAGAATATTGTTGTTGTGATGATCATACCAGTCAATTGAACAAAAAAATCTATCTAATAGGGCAAGATTTTTAGAAGTTGATGATTTGGCCCAAGTAAATTTCCTATCAATGAGAGAGATTTCCATTAATTCTAATTGGGAAATCAGAGAATTAAATCTATTACTAATCACATGATTATGGGAGGATCCAGTTCTTTCACTACTTTTTCTAATCATATTGAAATCACCACATATCAACCAAGAAGGATGATTTAGGTTAGAGAATATATTATCTAATTCCACAAAAAAAGCTTTCCTAAGATTATTTGTTACTGGAGCATATACAGTAGTTAAAGTCCATGTATATTGTTCATTTTTGTTTTGTAGTTCTACTGAGACAGAGAAATTAAGACATTTAGAATTCAGAATTTCATACTTATTCGAGTCAATAGCTACTAAGATACCTCCTGAGTTCCCTAGAGAGGGTTTGACAATCCACTTCATATGCGAAGGGCCTAGATTATCTAATGCTCTATAACTAAAATCTTCTTTTTTTGTTTCCTGTATAGTTACTATCCCTATATTATGTTTATTTATTAATTCCCTAACAACATTTCTTTTCCTAGATTGACCTAAACCTCTGCAAATCCAATTTAGCAACTGAACCATTATATTTTGTAATCTACATCTTCAGATGGACTTAAGAAGTCCTCACTAATGTCTATGAGATCATTCTTTCTCTTGACTACCATTTTAGAGCTTTCTTCGACTAATGGTTCTAAAATGGAGACAAATTTATTCCTCATTAGAGTCCTAAATTTGTTAACTACAGATAATCTAGTAATTTCAGTTTTACTTAGAGAGAAACCACAAACTTCAAATAATTTAACAACATCAGAATCTTCAAAGTCAGCAAAAGGAAAGTTATCAATGATACATGAAGCCTTACCAGTAGCTGAGCTTTTTCCTTTCCCTTTGCCTCTACCTTTTGCCTTCAGTTGAATCCTCAGACTGTTTCTTGCACTGCTTGAGGCTCTTCCACCACCCCGTCCTCCACTTGAGTCACCACCTTCATAAGGAATGATTTCTAAATTCTCTTCTGGATCAGCATCCTCATCATTTGGCTCTTCAACCACCTCACAAACATTTGAGATCTCCATCTCAGGAGATTCTACATCTTGAGTCTCAGGTTTGGAGGGGTCAGAGTCCAAAGAAGAAGAAGGGGAGACCTGATATAGAGTCTTCACATCTACCCAACTAGTGGTATGTTTTCCAGAGTCAGAGATAGAAACTTTCTTAACCAGTTTAGAGTGGATAGGAATGACTGAAGGGGGGCATTGAGGAGCTTATATTATTAGATCAGATTTGTGTTTATGTTATTTCATCTTTTGATTTGTAGGGTTGTAGCTTTACAAGCACAACTGTTCCACTGACAATGAAGCAAATAATTCACGCCTACGAATCAAGCTCTGTAAAAGGGTCGACATTAATGGTAGATGGCGTCAAGGTCTACGATGTAAGATCAAAATCTTCTATTTTTGGCCATTTTTTGAAAAAAAGTTATGATTAGTTCTTATTTCTTATTTCTAGGTCATTTTTTTGGAAATCAATAAATTATAGGTCGGGTTTTAGGTTCCTAATGCAACTTACAGTGATAAGTTTGATTGCTCTAGTTACAAGCATTGTTCATTCATTTGGCACAGAATTGATTTGCCTCACCAAGGCCATTGCATAGGAAAAAAATTGAACTTAGGAGTTGCAAGGAACAGAAGGAATGCAAGATAACTAAATTTGGAATATATATGCTAGGGCAATGCTACATGTTCCCTCCTTTTCTTCTATGTTCTATTTATCCATGTAATTTTGTGATGTAATTAATCCAATGACACTTGATGAGGATGTTTTCTTGAAAAAAAAAAGAAAAATATAATATAAAAAGAACGAAGGCATTTTCGTTCTGCTGAGTGTTACATTGAAATACTGATATAGTGTTTTCTCAATATCCTATTCCTGTTTATTATGGGCAACTTTGCAAATACTTTTTTGTCCAGGATTCATTGACTTATATTTCTTTACTGTGTTCGACATGACAGATTGTGTTGGTGGGAATGATTTGCAATAAAACCAGTAGAACTACTAATGTTACATTTACACTTGATGATGGCACTGGTCGAATGGATTTTATTAGATGGTCAACTCTTTTATTTTTATCTTTTTCACCTATGGTCCCTGCAAAATCACAAATTTTTTGTTTGTGTAATCTTCATATCAAAAACATCATGCATGGCTTAGAATCTTGAGAGGAATATGTTACATTGCCCCCCCCCCCCCCCCTCAATATTAAAAGCAAGCGACTATTTCTTACCTTTTGCTATGTTGATGCTTAACTTTGTCCAGGCCATGCATGATAGTTTAAAGTTCTATGAATAAAAAATGAAAGTTTCTACTGTAGTTAATTTATAACAACAAATTACATGGTATTATCTGAAATAATATCAGCAGCAGCAACAAAGCCTTTTGTTCCAAACAAGTTAGGGTAGACTAGAAATGAAGTTCATATTGGATTTCATTTTCGTATGATTGGCTGAATTTTTATATTGGCTCGCCAAGCCTATCACAATTGTCCTCCTTTCTAGGCTTTGGACCAGTTATGTAAAACACAGGCAGAGTTATGGCATTATCTGAAATACTTCTTTAAATACAATTATGTAATCCTAGGGTTCACGATGCATCAGATTCCAGTGAAACGGCTATTATAGAGTATGTGTTGATCCTTTTATTCTTATATTAAATTATTCTATTGTAAATATTTGTGTATTTATCTTGTGTTGTGCATACTCAATTCTTCTTTATATTTACATTTTGTAATGTTATGAAGGAATGGCATGTATGTTATCAACTGCATTTTCCATTCGGTGAGTTACTTTTCTTCAAGTTTCTCCTTTTCGAGGTGCATTTTAGTACATCAAATTGAAGATTCTTAAGTAAGTTTGAATCTTTGCATACTTTCTGTCCATGCAAAATTTTGTTGTGTTCGTATTTTTTTTTTCTGAAGCTGTTGAAATTCAAAATGATATGCTATTATCCCAAAATGATGATATACATTTTTCTTCTCTTCTATCCCTTTCCTTCTTCAGGCCAGTAAAAGACCATAATCAGATAGTATTACACTTCATCCAGTGTGTTAGAATCAGTGACGGATCTAGAATTATGATCAGGGGTAGGCACTAGTTACTTACAAGAATATAAATTTCGTTAAAATATTGAATATCACAGTAATTAAAGAATATGATTTATTAGGAAACATTTGATATTTTGTCATTATAAAACTTCAAAATTATCAAAATGTCACTCAAATTTTTTTTTGTCAAAATGTCATTATCGGTCACTTTTTGTATTGAGATCGGCTACTGATAGTAGCATTTTGATAAATTTTTTTCTGAGTGACATTTTGATAATTTTCAAGTTTTATAATGGCATAAAATTAATTTTCCCTTAAATATTAGAAAATTAAATATAAATATAATCTAATAACACTTACAAAATTAAATCAAGTTGATGACGATAAATCGAGCTGACATATCTTAATGTTTTTTGAAAATGTGTTGTGTACTTTCATTCAATTCATCATATTTCTCACACCGAAATAGTAGAGGGTCGAATGTGGGACGATTTGAGAGACTCGCCAGACACCAACAATAGCGGTTCGACGAGACACGCACGATCACGACTGGTAAGTTTGGGCTTTGCCGCTTAGGGTTAGGGTGCGAGGCTTCGAGCTGACGGTGATTTGCGACTTGGGTCAGAGGGGAAGAAGTAAAAGACGATCCATCCGAAGTTATTAAGTTCGCTGAAAATAGCGATTTGCGAAGAGAGCGAAGAGAGGATCAACGATCTTAATTTGAGCTAGAAAATATTGAACGAGTCTGAAGCAGAAGTAGGCATAATATCAATTCAAGGGTAAGCACCATATTAAATATCATTGAGCGTACAGAAATCATTTTTGAGGCTTCAACAAACATGGATTTTAATCAGCTAGAATGTTGAATTAGTATACTTTCCTTTTTTTTATTTCAGGTTGGAAGTATGACCCTATCCCAACAAAGCTTTGTTAATGAATCTGCCTTTAGTGGGTATAAGGATCCTCAAACTCCTGTTTCCAATAAGGTAAGTTCTTTTGATCCTTTGTAAACTGTAATTCTTAGATCTTAATTAGATCTGAGGAAGAATATGCACACAGGGTTTTAGTATTCTACACCAATCATGCTGGTACCAGTATCAATCAGTCTTGGTATGTTGGTACCTCGACCCAAAATACTAGTTTGGTAATTTGGTGCTTAGTTGTGCAAATATTCTTCTGACCAATTTGTTTGGGTTAGATTTTGTTATACAATTATTTTGTGTGAGAAATGTAGATTACCGTTGAAATTTGGTACCATAGGCTTCTGGGAATGGCACAGCACATGGATGTGAGACTGACATTTACAAGTTGGTTCTAGATGTGTTCCAGGAGCCATCAAGCATGTAATTTCTCTTGTTATCTTTCAATTTCGACTCATTCATTTATTTATTATATAATAATTTGATTCACTTTTTGACTTGATATACTTGTTTTGCTTCGAAACAAAAAACAGTGCTAGTGACCATGGTATCCATGTCGATGAAGTGGTTCAACGCCTTGGTCTGCCAGCTAATAAGATTAAGTCTCTCTCTCTCTCTTTCTGTGTGTGTTTCCTTTTCGTTTTTTTTTTTTTTGAGAAATAGATGAGTGGTTTTTGCTCTCAAATATTATTCAAAATGATTTATAGTCTCCAGTGGCCTTTGACTTTCACTGAATTTCGAACTCGGAACCTTCACTTGAAGCCCGTTGCTCTTTTGCCACTAGACTAAAAGCAGTTCTCTTCTTTTCGTTTTTTAGATATCTTGGCAAAAATCAACTGTGCTGCAATACACAAATCATATTCATCCATCTCTTGATTGTTAATAATAATGCAGGGAAGCAATTGACTACCATGTGGACGTTGGTCATATTTTTTTTTTTTTTTGAAAAGCCTGACAGAAGCTGTCAGGTTGTATATTACATCATGAACACTGTACCACCGTTTATACTTCGCAAGCTATATGTCATTTATCACATTATTATGCTAAATTAATGTTTTCATTATGATACCTTAAATTGTTGAGTTTAAGCACAACTGGTACAAGCATTCATTTGTTAATATTTAACTTATGGGCAAAAAGAACTTCGAAGAACCATGTCATGGTTAGGAGCCACGTATAACCTGGGGTCAGTTGCAACTTCTGGAATTTTTTTTTTAAAATGATCATGTATTTAAATTTTTAAAAAATATGCTTATAATAAGAAATATATTTTTAAGAATATGCATCATTTTGAATTCCGTAAAAATTATAAATTATAAATCATGAATCTTTCTGATGAAATCTTGAATTTGTCTCTGGTCATGGTACAAGTACTAAAATTGTATATCATTAAATACTATTGGAAAAGGTACCAACAGTAGTCAAAATTTCAATGGGTGCGTATTTTTATTGCACACTACATACTAAGAAGGGACCAGCAATGGATGCAATACATGGAAATTTCAAACAATACATATTTCAACTCAAATAGTAAAGAAAGAACTATGATTTTTTACTAAATAATAATCTTGACTTGTCATAGTTTTCAGATGTATATGAAAAAGCTGAAAACAGTATTATTAGGAAAATGTTGAAGTATATTTAAGCAAATAATTCCTCTATTTTGTATTAGTACTTCAATCCAGATTTCCAGTTCTTGCCTGACTAACAATTGGTTCTCTACTAATCTTGTTTCAGGAAAAAATGGAAAGAAAAAAATAACAATAAGTTCTTAAAAACCATTGGTGCATTGCATCTGGTTTTAGCGGAACAGTGTAGAACTGTAGATAGAATCTCTCCAGTTCCATGACCAAATCTAATTTGATGTGTTGCCTTAGTGATGTTGTAACACCCCTTGTACTAGCAAAAAGATATTCAGAGGGTGTTATTATAATTTCTGAAATTTGGGCTTCTACTGGTTTCTTTTGATGGCTTTGGTTGGATCAAGGATCATTACCTGTTATGATTAATTTTGTTCATGTTTGTTCTCATGTCTAGTTGATGTGCTATCCTAGTGTATGTGTTTATTATCATGAATTTTTTATTTATTTTATATTCAGATGCTTATATCGTGTGTAGAGAACTAGAGATACTATTTAACATAGTAAAAAGTTAAATACTAGGAAATGAAATTAGTAACTCTGTTCATTTCCTCTTTGTTATTATGTTGTAATGTTAGTACTGGCAGATATGATGCTTTGTGCTATATCTTCTTGTACTACACAAAAAAAAAAAAAAAAAAACTGACTGATAACTTGAACTCCAAATAACACAGATAAAAAAAGTTCAATATAAATCACGAACAGTGTTGATTCCTTTTGTTTGCTTGGCCCATGACTTTGATATTTGTAAGGCCCAATTCTTTGTAATTCAGCCCATGTTCTCCTTCTGTACTCTAATACTCCTCCTCAGAACCCAATTCACCTTCAACGGCTATTTAATACTGAGATGCTGACACTGACACTGACACTGACAGAGTGGGGCATTTGAGCATTTCGATCAGGCTAAGGCTCTGAGTTCAACAGATACTTAGAAACTGACTAAGTCGAGGTTTAGACTCTTGCGGGATGAATGACACGGCCATACGGGAATAAATCCGCTACACTTTGGGCAAGGGAGTTCTGTTTTTGTATTGCTTAGCTATTTTGCATTCAAGATAAATTATCCGCCAAGCTATGACCATAGTGCTTCATTTTCATCACAAGCACTCGTATCGCACTCCTTAATTTTTAGTGCATTCAAATATCAAGAGTCTGTAGTCTTCAGTTTTTTTTTATATATGTGTATATGTTCTTTTATATGTGCATTCTAATAGAAAGAGTCTGTAGTCTTCAGTTTTTTTTTATATATGTGAATGCAAATGTAACAGTTGAGATTTCTTTGTGTCAATTTGATGTCTCCTCAAATCAACTTTATTCCTGGTTCTTACTAAGAAAGTTTACTAAAAGTTTTGTTGTGTCACCAAATTTCAGCATGCAGATGAATGTAAAACAATTTTTATTGAATTGTTATAAAGATCGAATGAACATAACTAACACTGAAATGAGCAGCATACAAGATTTGATGTCTCCTCAAATCAACTTTATTCCTGGTTCTTACTAAGAAATTTTATATCATAACTACACAAACTCTTTGAATGCTTCTATATTTAAACACAAAAAATGAGAAAAAAATGCTATTTCCTCATTTCCAGATATTGTCTTCATTACTCGATAAGGTTGCTTTAGAAGAACTGATCTCAATATACCATCCTTCCCAGTACCATTCCAGCCATAACTATAGCTCCAAACCATTTGTTTGAGAAAAATCTGCAAATGAAGTTCAACAAAACTTTAAGCTGTAGCTCAACATTAAATTTTCTGGACAAGTATACTTAGTCAATTACATGCTTTTACTGGGATTGTTAAAAGAATTGAATATGAAACCTTGGACAATTAATCTGTAATGGAGTGGTGCTTTGTTTTCTTATAAGATAGTTCTAAATAGAGACTTCTTCTGATTTCTGTTATTTTTTTTTCCCCAATTCCCTTTATTGGTTTGAAATTTGAGAACTTAAGTTTGATGCCATTCTATTTGCTAAACATGCCCTGTGTTGAATTGAATCTTTGGTCAAATTCCAAATTGTGATAATAATTCTCAATTAATCATTATAATGTACATGGTTTGGTTCAACCTTTTTTTTTATAAATGATACTGTTCTTCTTTGATGTATTTGGGAACAGATATCTGGCCTTAATCCAAAAAACATGCAAATGAACTTGTTATATTTTAAGCATATAGTTTTGTACTTACTTCATAACACAATCAAATCCATTTGACAAGTCAACTGAGTGTATCTGCCATAATAGGTGTCCAAAAGCAGGAAGCATACACAAGTAAAAGGGCCAACCTAACAAAACAAAACAAAACAAAAAATCATTTAAATCAATATGATGTGAAGGATAAGAGATAATTTTGCAACTGAATATAGTCTGCAAGATGTGTATTAATTGATCTGGATAATTTCCAAAGGCAATAATATTTGCATTGATCATTCTTTTGTGATATTATTGGCAAATAATTTATGATTTTGAGACCAAGGTCATGCAAGCTTTACTAAGATAGAAGCCCTCAAACATACCCATATTAGCGTTGTAACCCGCAAACGTCAAGCATCCGATGCATAAGGTAGCAAAACCAGAGAGCCAAGTCCTGACTGAGTCTCCAAACAACAAAGTTGTCGATTTAACTCCTGCTTGTGCATCATGTTCTTTATCCTATTTATTATTAAAAAGTAAAATTGGCATAAAATTAAATATTAGAATTTGTCAGTTGATTAGTTATCAGTAGTTCAGTTTGTATAGCATTGAAGCTCTGTTTTGAATGTTCTGTTTTTCTTTAAGAATCTATTCTGTCAGATAAAAGTTATGGAGCTTGACTTAAAACCATCCATGAAATTAAAGCAATTTGCAATAGTAGTTACATATATAAATGGAATGAATTAGTAATTACAAAAAAATAATTTGTTTACAAAATATCTTTTCGCCACAAATTTCGGGGTTATTTCATCACTCTTTAAGCACAAATTGAACTTGTGAATATTAAAAATAAATATCTGATCATACCTGATGTGCATATATTGTGTCGTATACCAGTGTCCAGCATATGCCAGCAATGTGTACTGGAAGGAAAATGTGGAAATCATTCAAATTTCCATTTATAGCTGCCCAACCGAGTGTAGCACCCCAATTGTGGGCTAGACCAAGAAAAGCTTGGGGCTGTAATATTTAAACCATGAACTCAGAAACAAAAGAAGTTCTAATTGAAGTGATTATATGTTTCAAGAGAAGTTATATATAAAAATTGAATGAAAGAAGATAAATGCCATTAATTTAACCAGCTCAAAACATACCCAGTAAGTCACTCTTTTCATGAAAGGATAAGCAAGCCACAACACTTGTTCTACAGCTGCTAGCCCAATACTAGTTGACAAGTACAAAATTTCAAAATCAATATTTGTTTAGAGCAATTAATTACAAATTGATATGGGAACCATGCGAACACCCAAAGAAATAAATAAATTAAACTAAGAAAAATAAATAAAGAATAACCTAGAATTATGTTCTGATGTACTTGGGAATCTAATTTATTAATTAGCTACCAGGAATGGCAAAACACTTTGAAGCACATGACAGTGATTGATCAATAATAAAAAATGTAGAACTCGTTACTGATTAACATTGACTGACTTTTTAATAATTTATTTCTTTGACCTACACTTACTATCAATAATAAACATATATATATATATACTTTACCTTCATAGTGAGTTCCTTGTTATGTTACTTTTATATGCACTCACTTGCTATCAATAGTAAACATATAAACATATATATATATATACTTTACCCTGCTTTACCTTTAGGGACAAAACCAGTGTAACAGGAGGAAAAATAAATGAGAATTTAAAAATGACAGAAAGGGTCTATGTGTTGTTTATGACATGATTATGTTACAAAAATCTTTGCCTTATCATACCTTAATTTGTTGAGTTTAAGCACAAGCGGTATAAGCAATGCGATGTTCAATGCCCAGAACAACCACCCCTGAAGCGGTGTGATGTCTCCGGCTGCCAGTGGTCGAGTCTTGCTACGCTCCACCTGATATAAAGAGGGACAGAATCATGTCTGAAGAGTTAAAATCAAAATTATAGAAACCCAATAACTTATTTAGAGGCAATGATTATCGAAATAAGAAGAATATTAGTGACTAAATATGAATCGTCACAAAACTACATAAAATTTGATGGCCTTTAAATAAAATATCAACTAACACTCATTAAATAAATTTGAACACAGTTAATCAGTTTAAAGATATGTATACACATTTTTTTATTTTTTTTCAAAATTTAGTTTAAAATTCATTATCAAGATTGTCAAAATAACTATTAAGCTGTCAATGGATTCCTCCTCTATATAAATTAAGGATGTATTGAACTTACTTTTTTGTCAAGATCCATATCAAAAAGATCGTTTGTGACACAACAGGAGATATGTATTAACAATGCCATGAAGTGAAACCGTCCCATCAAACCGAAATCAGGAAGCATCCCTGGTTTTGTTGCCAGCATAATTGACCTGCCATTGATGACATATATGCACATTATATACTGACAGAAAAGTATATGCATGCCAACTTTTGTTGACTGTGTATATATTTTAAATCTGATGCAAACAATGAAATAGATTTATCTCGAAAGTAAGGAATGATTTTTACTACATTTTTATTATGAAATTACAAATTTATTTTGAGCATCTTTTGGCAGTGAAAATAAAATATATATGACAACATTCATTAATTACGATCTAAATGTGTGACTATAGTGTTATAAAAATAAAAAAAACGTCGTGCGCTAGCTAAAGCAGCACGAGATATGTCCTATCTAGTAGTTTACAAGCTACATCTTGCAATTACACAAATTGCATCAAGTTTAATGCAATATATGTGCTTATAATGTTTCTCAACTCATATTAATTTATTTTCCATCTTAAATAGAACTTAACAAACATGCATTCCGGGATCTTTTTCATACCCAAGAAATGTAAGATTTCAAACTGTATTTTTTTTAAATAAGGAACCTTTGGTGTTAAATAAAGATAGAATAACATGAGGAAAAAACATGTTGAGCTATTAATTACTCATGAAAACTAACACAGCACAAATGTGCAAAATATATATGTACCCTCTCGCTTTTCTCACTGCACAAATGTACGTACCAGAAGGTAGGCCAGGCGTGCAGCCATACCGCAATGTCGTTATCTATGCGAGCGAGCTTAACATATGGCCTGATAATCTCGGGCACTTTTGTATCGACCCATGTTATCCTCTCGCTTTTCTCACTGCCTTTGCAAATAAACGATTTATCTCTGAGCAAAGACGGCGACAAAGACAGACCTTCTGACTTGAGCAAGGGAAGAAACTTTTGTTGCAGAGGCTGTGCATTTGCCCGACGAAGACTCAGATGGTTTTGAAAGTAGGCATGGTTAAAGTTACAGCGTCTTCGTGCATATGGAAGGGTGACTGTGGTGTTGCTCAAGAGTTCCATTTTTGGAGAGAAGGGAATTAGGGAACAAGAGATAGGAAAATGAAGGTGTAGGTTATAGTTTGATCAGCTGGTACTGAATTAGCTAGCATGGCCATGTATATATAGATGTTGATGTTTTGTCAAAGATTCGTTTGCTTAATCAATGCCACTAGAAACGAAGACATTATACATTGATACGTGTTACTATCGAATGTTCAACGTACATACAAGGAACATTTAGGCGTAACATTAATTGGTTAAAAAATAACGTTGGTAGTAAGAGATTTAGACTTTGGGTTGCGCTTTTGACAAGTAATCACTTAAGTTAATTATCTCACGGAATTGAAAGACTTCAAATAAGTAAAAATTTACGGTGCCCCCAACTTTGCTCCAGTCAATGTCTCAATAAAGAAGGCCCACTAAAAATCAAAGCGCAATGTCCACATGAGACTCACGAGTCAATAACAATAGGAAAAATGAAAGCCAGAATAAGAAGCATTGTATCAGCGCCCTTCAAATAATGCCAATTGCATGTGTTCGCTTTGAAGATCTCATTTCTATCCCTCCATTCAACCAAACTGTTCATTTACCAGATTGGAGCACGAACACATAATTTGTGTAATTTAAAAGCATGGTATAATTAGAGGTGGCAAGTTGGGTCGGTCGGGCGGGTTCGAGTCGGACCGGATCGAGTTAGTTTAGTTTGACCGTTTACAATAGTCGGGTTGTGATCGGGTCGGGTGAGGTCGGGTCGGGTTTCGGGTTGTCATGTGTCGACAACTTTCAGGTCATGGGTCGGGTCAGACGAGGTTAGGTCGGGTTTCGGTTCGGATTGCGTCGATGTTTTTTGGGTGACGGGTCGGGTCGGGCGAGATCGGGTCGGGTTTCAGGTCGGACTGCATCCACAACTTTTGGGTCTTGGGTCGGGTCGGGCGAGATCGGTAAGATTCAGGTCGGGTTGCACCGACAACTTTCAAGTATTATTTTGAGTTTTAAGTTCAATCAGAAAAGATCGGGTCGCGTTATTGAATTGTGTTAGTAAATCTTGACTTTCTCTGATGTTAATTTATTAATAAAATTAGATTATAATGTGGGCAAAATAGGATTAGATCAATTACATGTTGTATCAGGTCAAATCAGGTCGAGTCAGGTCGGGTTCGGGTCATCATGTGTTGCTCCATCTCTGGTCAGGTCGGGCCAGGATCCTCATGTGTCGCGTCATCTCGGGTTATGGGTCGTCTCGGGTCAGGTCGCTCATGTGTCGCTTCGTCTCGGATTACAGATCATCTCGAGTTGGGTCGGGTTCGGATAGTTTGACTTTATCAAATTATCGAGTCAGGTCGGACGGTTTCTCGATCGGGTCGGGTTCTGCCACCTCTAGGTATAATTTGGTCTAAATGTATTATTTGAAAAATACTATTTTTGGTATGGTAAGGTGAATATATTGAGGCATTGTAATTATTGTTATCGTGATGTAGAATAATTGTGCAATAATGAATAAGTCATTTCTTTTTGTGGTATAATTTAGTAATTAGTTGAAAATTTTAGGTGATGTAATAATGGAAACAATTCCGGTGATATTCAGATCGATATTCAGTGTCTGATGAACATTGCACGTATTGATTATTTTGTACATCAATTTGATAAAAGTATATGGCGAAAAAGTTCTTGAAACATAACTACTCAAATGGTTAATGGTTGTTTATATATTGTTGATCAGTTGTATATCAAAATGAATCTCATGCAAAACAATTGAAAATGCACCTCAATTTGATATATCACAAATGTGCATTGAGAACAATATTGTACTTAGAAAATGACAAATTAATACCCTCAAACTATCTCACAATTTCTACTAATCAAGAAGATGAGGATAGAAGGATTCTAGATTTCTAGAGACATTTTTTTTTACTATAAATTTAGTGATTTATTTAAGGCGATAGTCTACATATATATGTTCTTTTTGTTAAAGCTAGCTATATAAACCTGTAGTAATTCTTATATAATTATAGAGAGTACGATGCAAGTTGATCCAAGCGTTAATTTATATTAATTTGTATCAATTTAATATATATTTCGTTTTTGAGCAGCTGGAGCCTGAGAGCATCTTTCTTACTGTCAAGTCAATAAATATTAATATGCAGATTTGATAATTGACACACCAAGATCGATGCTCACATGATGAATAAATTAATTAACATAGATATTAGAATCTTAAAACAAACTTAATTTGAATATTTTATCAGCATTAATTATCGATCTTCTACTTAATATTAGCATGCAATATATTGTCTGTCTTGGCCTGTTTCAGTTTGTTAAAAAACTTTGAAATTTTGAATTGATTTAAAACTTTGAAATCTTGAATTGATTTTTATTCCTCCATTTGGCCACACGCTTACGATAGTAAGATCAGAAAAAAAATTAGGTTAACACTGTTTATTTCCGAGTTCTTATGTTTCAATTCTTGTGTGGAAATCCGTGCTGCATATCAGGATTCAGGACTACGAAGACCTCATGTAACAGAGAACACACATCTGGTAACAGAAGATCCTAGCTTACCAGTATATACTGTTCAAACCAAAGCTTGGTGTCAACTGTCAACAGTCTAATCCAGACAACTAATAATAATTACATCATGATAGAGATAGACACAAATTTGAGACCATTAATTATCCTTTAATGTTTTCTATGGGTCCGAATCTGTTGCCCGTAAAATTTCTGTTTGTTTTCTGCTTGTCTCGATCCGACTGTAACAAATCGATCGATCGTCACGGACGGCTGTGATTTGATTCAGGGGGCAGATGATTTGGCTGTTAGATGAGTTTTGAACGGTTCATATCAAAACAAGCAGGATTTTAAGTTTATTTTCTGATTTGTTTGTGAATGTGTTGTAAGTTTACAGACAATAAATAAAAAAAATTCCGTTAGAGGGGTTTTTGCACGAATCTTGAAGAATTTGAACGATCTGATTTGAGTGTCATGCAGTAGTACTATACACTATACTGAGTACCAGTGGAGAAGAATCGGACGAGCTGGAGATTCATCGACAAACTTAACTATTTTGGTAGTTATAATTTAAATAAAATTAGAAATAATAAACTTATAAACATGTATCAAGCAGCAGAAAGAGTTAAAGTAGAATCCCTCAATTTTTGTAAAGAATTTAAACCTAAGTTAATATAATATTCTTTGTACTAAATCTATTAAGTTTATTCCAAATTAAATGCTATGATAAATGAACAATGCAAGTGCTAATAAAAACACAATAAAGTGAACCTCTCCAGCCTTTATGCCATACTACATTCTTTGTATCAAAATGCATATTACCTTAATTTCTAAACCAGCCACATAATAATATGTATTAACTTTTATAGGCATATAATTTTCATACAAAATCATGATTGAAACTCTAATTTCTCTAAAATTAAGAAATATGTAAAGTATTCCTTTATTTCTCCTAGAGATGCTAATGAATGGGTTCCAGTCCATGTCCAACTCAGTCCGCTGATAAGGAATTGAAATACATGATCAAACAAAGTTCATAATTATCTATTAATATCTAGTTCATGTCGAGTTCATCTTATAACTGAATAATAACTACTATTTGTCCATAAGCTAACCATGCGGACAAGATTTTGGACACCACAATGCACAATTCTTTTTAAATGGAAGCTATTTCATCACTGTATTGTATAACTTAGGTTTCTTTTTGCGAATAACTTTGTTCTCTCTCTGTGAAACTAAGAGTTAGAACTTGGTTGATTTATTGGAATGTTTGAACATATTTTCATTTAATTATACATTGAGCTCGTAATTAGTTCATAATTTGTTCATAATTTGTCCATGATTTTAATTGATATAACATACTACAAGTTGCACCGTTTTTTCTCCATTTCAATATAGTATGGCAATCTATAATTAATGGAATTGACTCCCACTTTTTATTCGAGAGTTTGAAATTCAAATTTTAGGACGCTAGGTTTCAACCTTTTGATTTGACTTGATCCCATCTCTAAGCAAGAATTCAACCAATTAATATACAAATTAAGAAATGAGATAATGTAAAATAATAAGATCAAGGGAAATCATATCATCAACTAATTAAAATTGCCAAAAAAATTTAGATCCTGGAAGTCTACAGTGAATTTCTTAGTCATTAGTCATTTCTTTGACAAAGAATTTTTTTCCTTATTTGTTGTTAATTGAGGCATAGACTTGATCGTATTTCAAAAATTAGCAAATTTCTTAGTCATTACTCATTTAGAATATAGAGTTTGTTTAAGTAGTACAATAAATTTTCTTAGAACGTTAATTGTGGTTTGTCAATTTTGAGATTAAAATTTAAAAGGGGATTGAAAGCAACCTTTTTGGTTGTCTCTCATCTTCTATTAATTATTCAATGTTCAATTATACAGTAGTTATTCAAAATGAAAGTTTGCACTGAGAAATTAGAACATATTTTTATTCTGACATAAATAATGCAAGGCAAAAACTTGGATACTCCAAAAAATAAGTACACTAGGTACTCAATCACATCTGGATCGTTCAATTCATCGAGATTGGTGAAAAGTGATTCACTTTAACTTTTGTTGCATTTCTCAAGGAATCACTTTTCACCAATCTCGATGAATTGAACGGTTCAAATGAAATTGAGTACCCAGTGTACTCATCTCTTGGAGTACCTAAGTTTTTGCCATAATGCAATGCTCGAGGTATAATTCTTGGAAAAAATTTGGGTACCTAAAAGATGAGTACACTGAGGACTCTAATTCATTTGGACTGTTTAATTCATCAAGAATATTAGTAAAAAAATTTCATTTCAACTTTTGTTGTGTTTTTTAAAGAATCACTTTTCGTCAATCTCGATAAATTGAACGATTCAGATGAACTAGATTATGCAGTGTATCCATCTTTCAAACTACTCAATTATTTGTCATAATTAGCGATAACTCGAGGTATGTATCCATCTTTCAAACTACTCAATTATTTGTCATAATTAGCGATAACTCGAGGTATAAAATGAAACAAAACATTTGGGTTTCTCTTTCTCTCTCCTTGAAATTCAAAGCCCACATCATTTTTTTCTTACTTTGTGAATTTTGTACTGTTTGAATTTTATTTCTAATCTATTAATTTCAACTTATTTGAAATTAAAACTCTGTCGTTTTCGTACATTAATTTTGTACACAACAAATTTTAAGAAAAATTAATTCTTTGCTACTACTCCAAAAGACGTTTTGTCTCATTATATGTAAAATATCAAAGATATCGATCTAGCTATGTAGGTGATAAGCATAGATGGAAAATTGGGAACAAGAAATGTTTGACTAATTGCATTTCAAATTGAAAGTTAAAAAGGTGATCAGTGTATCTTTTCTGACCCAAAATTATTATTAAATTGAATACTGGAGATGTGATGAGCTTGGATTGACTATGATTTAATTTAATAATATTTTTTTTTTTCGTTTTGAAGGGGTAAAGCGAAACAGTGTATACTAGGGAAACAAAAATCTAAAGTAAATCAAGTTACCTTTTTACAGTTAAAAAGGAGCTTAGAGTTAGATAGACCTAATAATTGCGTACGATATGTTATATTGAAATCATACCGAAAATTACGAAAAATGATTATCAAAATCAGTAGCGGAGCTTGAGCATATTTAAAGAGGAGCTCGACTAGAGCTCAAGAATTAAAATTTGTATACAATTTTTAGAAATTTGCACACTGCCTGTGAGAGGAGGTCATTTTCTTTACAATGATTGAGGTCTTGAGAGAACTATTGAATTAGAAGAGACTAAAACAGAACAATTTCTATATCTCAAACATAAATTGACCCAAAAAAATATATACTCAAATTGAATATTTTTTTAGAGGGGGCCATGACCCACTGTGGCTAGAGCTAAGCTCTGCCACTAATCAAAATGAAAAATATGATCGTGGTTATGTTCCATACAATGGTCCTTACAGTATTAGTTTATGGGAGTTGATATATCGATTTTTTCATTGATTTTTCCATCGATCCCAACAGGACGGGTCCAGTTGAGTTAAGTTTGTATGTTGTTTTGTTATGATTTATGTTGTTTTTTGTATTATGCATGCTGTTTTTGTTATTATGCATATAATTGACTGGACACTTCACTGAAAACAAAGATCGCTACGCTCATCGATGCGGATTGGACGAATTTAGTTGCATTTATTTTGAAAAATATTCTAGTTATGATGCATGTTATTTTGGTTATTATGCATATTCTTTTTGTTAGTTTGTATGTAATTAACATGCAAAAAAAATATAAATAACATGCATAATAACAAAACTAATATACATAATAACAAAAAATAACATGCAATCTAGTTACTATTTTTCATCTATTAACTTTAGAACAACGAACAAAAAATATAGAGGTTAAGATCTAATTCAAAGGGGCTTTTAAAGGTTGGAGCATCCGCTATTAAATATTAAATTTTAAACCGAATCTTTGTCAAGATCCGCTATTAATACTCACCTTTTATACCGGGCCCTCCAGACCATCTGCTATTAATTCTTCCCTTTTATAGCGGACTGTGGAGGGCATATATATGTTTATCATTCATAGCGAAAATAGATAGAAATAATTAATTAAAGAATTTTCGAAGGTAGCTTGAAGGAGCACAATAATATTTAAAGGAGGAAAGAAGAATGAAGGAGGATTTCAATGAAAATAAGGAAGAATGAGAGAAAGTTGATGTCTTTTATAGAGAACGAGAATTGTTGGAAGAAAAAATGCGTCTTAACACGTGTGACTCTGTATTTGTTTGAAGCGTTGGATTGACAAATATTAACAGTTTGATTGAGAAGTAAATGGTGATCCGTGGACTAGAACTATAATCCGTTCAGAACTTTTTATAGCGGGTACGTAGACAAATCTGATATAAAAACAGTTTATACCGGACACCCAGAACCATCCTCTCTAAAAGCCTTTTATATTAGAGCAATGTAACGTCCGCTATACAAAGTCCATATTTTTATAGCAGACTAAACAACCATTCTCTATAAAAAGTTTATTTTTATAGCGGAGGTGTTCTTTACCCGCTATAAAAAGTCCTGTCGATTTTTCTATGCATCTTTAATAACCAATTTTCTATCTAATATTAAATGTACAAAATTAATATTGAAATTATCAGTGACCCTTTTAATAGCATATCTTTTGCGGAACAAATATAAAATATGGGGTATTATATGTGCTTTTTGTAGTAGTGTGTAAGGTTATTAGAATGTAAATTATAGTTTTTTATTTTGAAACTTTGAAATTATTATAACTAAAATTGATTTGTAAAGTAATGAATGTATGATGAGGTTTAATTTTATATAAATTTAATGTGATGATTGAAATATTATTAATTTAGTGAACTTCATTATAAAATTTTCTGACTCTTGAGTGGTGCCATTGTATCTACGGCGCATGAGTCTAAAATAAACAATTTTATAAAAATACATTTACTGCATTAAATCATAGTCAATCGAACTTAATTTATTACGGCGCATTCCAAGTTTCCAACTATAATTTTCTATCCATTCGATGTAGTTAGTCAATTGCAAATATTAATCAATTAATCATTATTTTCCTTTTTTTCGGAAATTTTTTGCTTGATCCTTAAAAAAATAAGAATGACATTTGTGATTCTAATTTCAAAAGTTTGACATTCATGACTTTATTTTTCTGCATTCAGCGTTCAGACACATGCATTCACGCTGATAAAACAAACGACAACATGATTAAATATGATGCAAAATTTCAAATTTGCATGCAGGCAATTTTGTGAATGCTACGTTGCGTCCAGACACTGCATTTAGATCTTAATGCATATTTCAAAAGTCAAAAGTACAATAATTTTTTTCTTTGTAAACTCGAGTGACCTCTATTCCTGAACGTGTGCGTCTAAAAAACAAGTCTGAACGTTGAACGCAAAAAAATAGAATCACAGATGTCAAATATTTGAAATCAGAATTATGAATGTAGTTCTTACTTTTCTAAGGTCAAACTAGTGAATTAGAGACGGGGCGGGTCGGGTACCCGTGGATCCGACCCGTGATAAACCCGGACGAGTCGGGTTCGGATCCGTCCATTTTTTCGATTTTTTTATTTTTCGAATTTTTTTGAATTTTTTTTGAATTTCTGCACGGTTCCACGGGTCGAGCACGGGCGGGTCTTGGAATGGGTCGGGTACGGATCCAGACGGGCACGGGTAATCACGGGTCTGAAGAATTTTGGACCAATTCGACCCGTGCTAAATCTGTAGATCCGAAATCTACGAATCGGATCGGATCTGAGCACGGATGGATCCACAGGCGGTAGACCCGCCCGGATTATTTTAATACTCTAGGTCAAACAGAAAAGGAATTTTCTGTGAGCTTGCAGATTGCAGTGCACAGACTTTGAAGTAGTTCAATTGCAAACCATAGTAAGTGCGCAGCGCACATGGATACATGATAATTCTTTTGAGTCTCCTCTGTCAATGTTTTAATGGTGTGCTTTTATGGAGACTTTTTAGTCAAGAGAGATAGTCAATATGACTCTATTTTTTTTATTTTTTTTTGAGGGAAGTAAGTACACATGGCCAATACAACTCTAGTTATAAATAATGTATGTTATTGTCACAAGGCCAAAACATATTTTATTTAGTTCTATTGACTATTGAATTACACACCATTCTAATCTTTAAGCTTGAGATTGCAAAATAGAACTCATCATCTTGCTAATTAAAAAATCATTTTTTGTTTAAATAACGACCAATTAATTATATACATACCTAACCATCTTGCTAATTTACCACGCCTACTCAAGATATTCATGCATCAAGTTTGTAAAATTTAAGATCAAATAGCCATTGTTCGTTCTAGCAAATAACCAAACAAATTGATAATCACAAAAGTTTGTTAGAGGAAAATATTTTAGTTAGTGAGGAGGATCCGACATTGTGCCAAAAAAATGTTGAATTTTGATGTCATAAGTTTGTATAACATTTTATTTTTCTTTACAAGGAGACGTCCATGTAAATATTCACATTACTTGAGATATTTCTATATATGACCAATATATTTAAACATGCAGATTAATTTTACAACGACACGTCAATTATAAGGTGTTTTAAATTTATTTTGCAATAAATTATTTTACAATTTTATTTAAAAAAATTTAAGCTTAAAATTATTTATTTGTTAAAAGAAAATATATATTCGCATCAGTGTTTTAAAAAAAACAAAATGCATAGTATATATTATAATATGTACTATATATTATGATAATACTCTTTTTTAAAACACAAATTTCGTATTGTACTAATATTATAATGTGTTTTCACAATTTATTTAATGTGCAAAATTTAGTAAAATGACAATATATATAATTATATATGTTTAAAGACACGTCAAGCGAGACACATCACATAATAGTTTAATTGACTTGCAATTAACATACCATGAATGTCATGTAACAAGTGGTGAGGCACAATGTCTTCATGGGGAGGTCTGTGGTTCAAGTTTCGCTAGAGGCTACTTTTAGGAGGTTTTTTCAAGTTTATTTTCTGATTTATTTGTGAGTGTGTATTGTAAGCCTACAAGCAATGAATAAAAAAAAAAAAACAAGTGCTGCAATTTTTTCTTCTTGTAAATACTTTAATGTCTCATATTACTGTTTGTATTACAGATCTCTCTCTAACACAGTAAATTAATATATATATATATATATATATATATATATATATATTACATTACACATGAATACATGAACACATGTTTCCCTAAGAACAAGAAAGTCCAACATCATGCAATAATTGACATGCCTGGCTCGGTCAAAATAACCTCAATCAACGAATTTAATTCAACATTTACTACATTTTATTAATTTCAAGTTTCAACCCCCTTGCAACTCGTCTTTGAATTTGTGATCATATTTCTTTGATATTATAAATAGGTAAATTAAATTCTTTGTTTTCATTTCGTTTTTTTAATAGTTTTTGTTTGTTTTTGTTTTGGCCAATCATTGCCTTTTCAGACTAGCTAGAATGCTAGATCTCTGATCTTTCTTCTTGAATTAATTATATTCTAAATATTCTTAATTTTTCATATTCATCATTTATGAGAACTCGGTTTTTGATTAAAAAGGTAGACCACATTTGCATTCATCAATATTTATTTAATCCGAATATTTAAGAGTACTAGTTTTGATATTTTCCATATCTGTCAAAAAACGACGTTGTTGAGTTTTTCACAAGTAAGTGAGCAAACATAATTAGAGATGTCACAAGTAATTAACGTGATTTTTCAGATTCTATAGCTTTAATATTTTATGTGAAAAATACACTTAACAGAGACCGTTCATACTTTTTTTTAATGTATTGTAGATTCATTCTATATAGGTGGAATCAGGGGCGGAGCCACATGCATCTAAGGACTCGATTCTTCTACCGCGCAGCACGGACGGACGGTTCAGATTTACTACGCTGTCAACTACGGACGGCTCAGATTTGATTCAGGAGAGTGATATTATAAAATGTAGCTTGCACGAATCTTGATGTAAATTAAAGGCTGAGATTTGCAGCGCAACACGCACAGTGACGGTGCTGCGCGATAGAAGATCTCGTTCCTGCATCTAAAGGTGTAACTGAACCCTTTTAGAAAAAAATTAAAAAATGACCATATATTTTGAGGTTTTTTTTTCAAAAAATGACCGTGTTTTTGAATTTTTTTGTACAAATAACAATATTAGATAAATTTTTGTAAGAATAAACATAATTTCGAACCCCTGAAAAAAAAACGTAAATCTTGAACTCCCTGACGGAAAATTTAAACGTCGAACTAAGAAAGTCATCATATATCGTTTTTTGAAAATATTACAATGTATAGAAGAATCAATCAAATATGAAAAATCATAAATTTTTGTAAATATTCCAATTATTACGAAACAAAATTTAAATTAAATCCCGTAAATTTTAATTTTTGTAAAACTTAAAATCATCCAAACCGGAGTTCAAATGAAAAAAAAAAACAAACAATAATTTATTATTTAAAAAAATAAATGAATTTTGCCGACAGTTTAATCGGATTGGCAACTAATCGTCAGCCAAGAACATTTTTTTAAAACACTGACTGTAGTGTGAACAAAGAATCTCTCCAGTCATGGTCTAAACATACATACATACATACATACATGCATACAAGTAACATGTGTCCCCTATAAAATAGTAAAAAAAAATGCCATCACAGTCTATTATTTATTTTATCAACTTTCTAATTAGTTGACATTTGTGGCCAATCACATGCGGTTATTATAGGAAACAAATATTGTACCGAATCAGAGATATCTTAAATCTGTTATGACCCACAACACACAAATAAATTTTAATTAGTTTTAAAAAACAGATGTACACTAATGCATATTACAGATGCAATTAACAGAAGGTCACCTACTCACCAGAATTAAAAGAAACAAGTTTAATTCATTATTTCATAAAATTTTGAAGAATAATTACAGTGTTACGATTAGAAATAAGAAAAATACTTAATTATGAGTTTTAGAAAATATACATAAAATTCTACGTTTTGCATATATTGAAACATAGAAGCTCCCCACAGGAGCAAATACAGGATTTTCGTCAGGGGCAAGATGTATAATTTTTTTTCAGGAGGACAAAGTGCTGCATATTTTCAAATATACATGATTATTTTACAAAAAAAAAATTGACAAATCGTATAAATATACATGATTATTTTGCAAAAAAAAAATTCCAAGGGGGCAAGCACCCCCACACAGGAGCGGATCTAGAATTTTCGTCAGACAGGGCAAGATCTATAATTGTTTTTCAGGGACGAAATGCTGCACATTTCAAATATACATGATTATTTTACAAAATAATTTGACAAATCGTATAAATATACAAGATTATTTCGCAAAAGAAATTTTCAGGAGGCGCTTGCCCCCTATCTTGTGCTGGCTCCACCCCTCCCCACACAAACACTCAAACACAATGCAGTGACGGATCCAGGTCAAAACTAAGCTGCAACACACTCATTGAAATTAAGTAGTCCACAGTCCATTTTGAAATTAAGCAGCTACATATTTCTAAATTTATATTATAATTTTATAGATCCAACATAAATTTAGTACTTAAATATTCATTTCAAAATCAAGAAGTGACACTGACCTGATCTTGTCCATGCATAGGTCTGCCACTGAATGCGACACTAGATTGATTTAGCTTGGTCGATTTTTGTTATATGCCATAGTATCGACATTACAATGAATGAACCATGCATTTTTTTTTTCTTTCTTTTTTGTATCTATTAAAATTTGTACAACAAATTTTTTTGTGACAGAATATTGAAAATACAATACGAAAATAGTTGCATCTTGCATGTTTAACTGGTTTTGTTAGGTTGGTTCTATCAATCATCAACCAATTGAAACGTTGTGCATAAAGTCAGACACTTTTTTTGGCAATCAAATTAATTTCCAACCCGTTTTTTTTTTAAAATGAAAATTTTGTTTGATGTCTGTTTTTGGCAATCAAATTATTTTCCGACCTGTTTTTTTCAAATATCTTGAAATTTTGGTAGATGTCTGGTTTTGGAATCAATAAATTTCTGACCTGCTTTGTCAAATATCTTGAAATTTTTGTTTCAAGAAGAAAGAAAATTATTCGATTAAGACAGATGGATAAGATATTTTTGGAAAAAAAAAAATCACTCTAATCAACACATACTTAATTATGAGTTGAACTACATCACACATAAATGATGCCATCCTTAATTATTTCCATGTATATGCATTAAGTGATCTGTTTATGATATATTCAGAAGGATAATGTTCCGTAGATATCATATTTGATATCAACTATCGATATCGGTTTTATTATGCATCTTTAGTTGAGTTATCATGCACATTATTTGAGTTATTATGTATGTTATACCATAACTATTTCAGTACAAAAATTAACATGTATAACTATTTCATTATAAAAAATAACATGCATAATAATTCAAATAATGTGCACGATAACTCAATTAAAGGTGCATAATAAAATTGATAACACATATAACTATTTTGTTACAAAAAATACATGCATAATAACTCAAATAATGTGCACGATAACTCAATTAAAGATGCATAATAAAATCGATATCAAATATGATATCTACATATCAGCTCCCTATTCAGAATTATTCCCGAACAAATCGCCTGATTTATTAAATGGAAGTTGAAACCGTACGTTAGCAGAAAAAGGAAACACAAAAGGAAGCATACATTGGTCAACAAAGAATCCTATTACCTGATCCATTTGTGCGGGACCCGCTAAGTTTGGCTGCATGCAGAAACTTGATCATATATAATTCAACGGCTCAGATTTTCACAAGATTTCTTGTAGTGACAGTGAAGGGTTGAGATGATCAGGTCAAGAAGCAAACAAATTAACAAACAAAGTCATCATAAAAAAAATAAGTCCTTAACAACTACACATTCTTTCTTTTTTTAATATAACTACACATTCTTTCTTTTTTTTAATATAAAGAGTATTTGAAACCTTCAACATTTATTACTTAATAATTCTTAACAAGTTCTATTTTTTTTGTACTCAAGAGAGTTTGAACTCATGATTTTATAAAAGTCATTTTAATTAGCTATTATTAAACTACCAGATTCAGGGGCGAAGTCAGCACAAGCCATGGGGGCAAGCGTTCCTAGAACTTTTTTTTTTGCAAAATAATCTTGTATATTTATACGATTTGTTACTTTTTTATTATTAAAATAACCATGTATATTAAAAAATTTACAACATTTTGCTCCCCTAAAAAAAATTACAGACTAACCTCCGCTGACGAAAATCCTGAATTCGCCCCTGCCATTTACGATTTGAAATTAAATTATATACACATTAGATATTTTTTTATTTTTTCCTACTCTGCATGCAAATTGATTAAAAAGGGAACTAAAAAGATGGATTGCAATTAGGGCTGTCAATATCCTTCTGTTTCAGACATTTTCGTTCCGTTCAAAACGGAACGGAAACGGAAGAGATTTTTGTTTCGTTTAACTCAGCGGAACATAAACCAAAGTGAAATCCGTTCCGTTTCAGTGTAATTTTCGCGAAAATCGTTGTTCCGTGCGAAACGAAACGAAAACGGAAGGATTTTTTTGTTCCGTCAACGAAACGGAACGAAAACGAAACAACTCTGTTTCGCTGCCGTTTTGAACGTTTGACAGCCATAATTGCAATAGGCAATTGACTTCTGAGCCAAAACTTGAAGTTGGTAGGTAGGAAGACCTTGATTAATTAATTAAATGATCAGCATATCAAAGCCGTTGTGGTTATGGCGCTGTTGATAGGAATGTTCTATGTATGCATATATAGTTGACATGCATATATACTTATTCAAACAAGATGATACCATCCTTAATTTAATTTAGCATTATCCTGACCAAATAGAGACAATTTTATATTGGGAAGTGCCTTGATTATCCCGCTTCTTCCAATATTCATATTTATCATTAATTTGACAAAGAGTGGTTAAATCTATAATATATCATGCAAAGTTTATATTTTAAAGGGTACTTCTATTGTACTTCCAACTCTTACAAAACATACATTTGGAAAGTACTATATATTCAAATGAAAAAAACATAAACAAAACTTTTTTTTACATTTTTTTTATAAAATAATTTTGAGCGAGGCTATAGTACTTCACATACAACAAAGCACCAATCAAGCATTAATCCACTTTATTTCTAGTTTCAAAGTCTAAACAGCGAATCCAAACCATTGAACTTCACATATTGAAATCTCCTTCACGATCGAATTTTACATTTTTTTATTTTTTACTATTTTTAATAGAGATGGAAAATCATTCATATTAGATGGTTCAGAAATCTTTAGATCAACTAACTTTTCATCTTCTTCAAAACTAGTAAAAAGATTCTAAAAAATATAAAAGTGTCTCCTAGGAGATTTAATATGAAGATTAAGTTTAACTGTTTGAATTGGACATTTAGACTTTGAAATCGAAGATACGAAGACGAAGTATCGTAACCTCGCTCGAGATAATGTGCTTCAAAGATAATAGATATTGTCGACACCTTCTCGTAATATAACGCTCAAATTTCAAGATTAAGTCGAAGTTATTTTATAGCGCCATAAAATTATTAGAGGTGGGATCAGGATTTTAGTTAGGTAGAACAAGATTTAGAATTTTCAACAGAGGACTATATTTGAGTCATATATATATTTTATATTTTTTCAATTAAAATAAAAGTTTTAAAGATATATTTTTGAAAAAATCTCTGAATGAGACATTTTTTGAAAATTATTTCATATTATAAGCATATTTAAAAAAGAGAAAACATTTGATTCCTCCGTCTTTCGTCCACCGCCTTCTTTCTTTTTTGTCTTATTCTTTTTTTAATACTTCTTTCTTTATCTCATAACTGCATCTTTCTTCTTCTTCTTTCTTTCTTTTCTATATTCTCTTCAACGAGAGATTGTTAGAAACGACGAGAAAACTGTCAAAAACGACGATCAATTACCATACACAACAAATGATACGAACATATGTATAATATCAAATATGAACACTTATTTTAGTAGCATGGACATATATTTCAACTAATATGAACATCTTTTGAATTGATATGAACATCTTGTTTATTTAGTATGCGCTCTATTCTATGATGAATATTATTAGTTACAGTTTAAAATGCACAACATACTTGTACCTATTTCAACCAATATGAACATATTTTCAATTAGTATGAACACGTTGTGTATTTAGTATGAGCATCATTCTGTGATGAACATTATTAGTTACAGTTTAATGTGCAGAACATACTTGAAACAGCTAGTATGAGCACTTGTTTCAACTAATATGAACATCTTTTGAACTAATATGAACACCTTGTTTATTTAGTATGCGCCCCACATTAAGTGGTGAACATTATTAGTTACAGTTTCAAATGCACAACATACTTGAAACATGGTTGTTTATTTAGTATGCGTCATATTATGTGAATAATATTATTAGTTACAGTTCAAGTGCACAACATACTTGAAATAGGTAGTTGTTTCAACTAATATGAACAATTTTGTACTGATATTAACACTTTGTTTATTTAGTATGTGCCTCATTCTGTGCTGAACATTATTAGTTACAATTTCAAGTGCACAACATACTTGAAACAACTAATATGAGCACCTATTTCAACTAATATGAACACCTAGTTTTTTTAGTTTGCGTCTCATTCTCTGCTGAACATTATTAGTTACAGTTCAAGTGCACAACATACTTGAAACAACTAATATGAGCACATATTTCAACTAATATGAACACCTAATTTTATCGTTTGCGTCTCATTCTCTGCTGAATATTATTATTTACAGTTTCAAGTTCACAATATACTTGAAACAACTAATATGAATACCTGCTTTAACTAATATTAACACTTTATTTATTTAGTTTACGTATGAGATACGAGTTATGAAAACGTTCATAATAGTGCGTATGACAGAAATGTTCAAAAAAGTGCGGTCAGTTCAACTTTTTTATTTTTATCCGATTTTGATTCTTTAACTTTTTATTTTTGACAAAATTAGTTTGAGAGATGTAGACCGAGATATTATTACTCGAATCCTTAATTTTTTACAAATGTCTAATATTAAAAAAAAAATTTGGGTGGAACGTTTGCTACACCGTTACTCCACGTAGATCTGCCACTGAAATTTATTAACGTTAGTTACTACTAATTACTATCTCGTGTGTATATATTGACTATTATTATAATTAAAAATTATCCAAAAACATGCAATTCCATGCATGTTTCATTAGCTAATTAATATTCTCTGATCACTCGATTTATTCAAAGTCAACTATATATAATTTGTCAATAGTCAATAACGGCGCATGCATTCTGTTGTATATTTTATCCACTTGCATGATACTGCAGGTTTTAGTATTTCTAAAAGGAGATATATCCAAATCAAACCCCAAAAAATTTAGACAAATATTGTGCTCAATATATTCTTACCAAATTCCTTGAAATTGCACGAATGATTCGTAACAATTTTATGTACATCACAGTCAAATCATATATTTGTCCGTATTACTATTTATTTGTAGTTGAAAATAGCCTAGTGCCATCGTTAATTTCCGTATTATATTTCAAAATTCGAAAATTAGCATGGCACGACGAATTCAAAATTTCAAACTAGTAACTTTTTTTATTTTCTTAAAATAATACGCATGAATAAAAAATTGTATGAGTCGTATAATTGTATAGTATGCAAAATAAGGCACTGGGAAATAAGCGCACTGAAATTTATTTTTTACAATAATTGTATTGCAAATAATCCAGTAGCTCTATAACTCACTAAACTGATTTAAAGGAGTTCATAAATTCAATCCCTCATGGACAGATAAATAGTTGTGAGGTTTTACCCCATCTTTATTCAATAAATAAAAACAAAAAAATTAGTTCGTTTATTATTGTTTTCTGAATTGTTTTAATTTTATGGCAACATTTTTCTAATAAAAAACTGGTGTAAGTGAACTTACAATTATTCAGTTCTTCATGTACGTGTATTAACATATTGGCTAGATAAACACACTATGACGTCGTCTTCGAAATATATAATTAGGTCATATTTTGATCCAAGTTTTTGGTTTGGGTAGATCTTCGTGACTTTGAACTCAAATTTGAGTTCAAAGTCATTTGCAATCATAGGATTGCATCAATATTCGTAAAAGATTTATTTCGTTTTCATCAATCCGAATTTCGTTGCAAAAAATACGAATCTTGATGCAATTTGATGGCTGCAAAAGACTTTGAACTCAAATTTGATACATGGCCATGAGGATCCAATCCCTTTCCAGAACAAATGTGGTTGTGAAGTGTTAAGTGTAAATTATATATATATAATTTATATTTTTTTTTGTAAAGTTTGATCAAAATTAGTTTTAATTTTATTTCTTTTTTTGTACGAGTTCAAGATACTTTTTTATTTTTTGTAATTTTTATGCATGGATAAGAATGAAATGTCAAAGCTTATAAATCAAGATTGTAGAGCTTGTTCTTAGCTTAGCCACGGATTTTGAATTGCCTAAATCAGAGTCCGGATGAAGAAATTATGACAAGAAATATGAAGTGTTGCACAACAGCCCCTGCATGCCGCAATTTGGAAGCGTTTGCAGGCCACAAACCTAGTTTGCAGACTGTAATACTGCTAGAGTAAGAGAGGAGTTAGCCTGGGTACACTAGGCTGCTAAAGCAAGATACCTTATCTCCTGCTGAATTGCGGGCTGCAAGTGAGCCCTTGCGGGCCACAAGGGCGCCTAGATGCATTGCTGACGGGGACTGGGCAGCGCCATTGCGGGGCGCAAGCAACCGGTGGCGGGCCGCAATCTCTCTTCTCCAGTACTCAGTCGCGCCATTGCGGGGCACAAGATGAGGTTTGTGTGCCGCAATCACTTTAGGCCAATGCACAAAGAAATTAGCCATTTTTCCTTGTCCCTTCCTTTTCCTACCACAATTGCGGGCTGCAAGTCTGTGTTTGCGGGACACAAGGGTGCCGAGGTGCCATGCAGGGTACTTAGTCGTTGGCAAGAATTTGGAGGATTGCAGGCCGTAAACCAGAGGTTGCAAGCTACAATTTTGTTGCCTCCTTGTGCAGTTTGGTACTTAGACGAACTTCTTTGTGCAAGATGACATCTTTTGTTGGGTTTTGAAATTTAGACTACAATTAGATTTAAAAGATTGCCAGATCCTCGAGAATATTTTTATGCTTCGTTCGAGACTTCATTTGATGCTTCATTTGATTGCCAGAAATATTCTAGGTTCAAGTCAAAAGATGAAGCGACGACTTAGGAGTTAGATTAATTATGTGTTTCATTAGCATATTAAGAACTGAAAGAAGACATGTGTAATAAATATTGAATTGATCAATTTGTTCTTAATGAATTCAAATCATACAAATTAGGTACCAAAAATGTGATATTGAATGTTATCTGAACATAATATTAGAGTAAGGAATTGAACTTAATATCAATCTTTATTTCATATATCCAAACAAGAATCATAACCAAGTCTTGTATACTAAGTAGATAGATAACTGAATGAACAGTTGAAATCTGAAAATATAGGCTTTTAATCAAATCAATTTTCAATAATTGCACAAAACGTTTTAGTTTAAATTTAATTTCAGTGTCAAACTCAAATCAAACCTGAATTGCTCAGACTAGTAAACGATTTAGAAATCAGTAAATCGAGTTGTCCCTATAAATATCGACTAGGTCATGTGCTTATGATCAAATTAGATATAATTTAGGTAAATTATTGGCACATATAAATATACATCATGAAGAAATTTCTTATGTGTTGAAAGATATTAGAAGTTCCGTTTTATTTGTCCAGTTGAAATGATCTTTCAAGTTTGAATTTTTCCTCTTCCACATAAATATTACCTCACTGGCTAAACCTTGTTAGTGCGTTATATACTTAATTCCAGTCTTCAAATTATATGAAATAAAATATAATTAAAGAAATCAAACCACAATGAGACGACTAATTTTATATATCTCTGTTATATATTAAGTATTTTGGATGTCCAGATCTGACAACGGTCAGGATTCATTTAATCGAATTTCGAAATAAAAATTAACCATAGATTATTTTTTCATGATTAAGCGATGGTTAAGATTTAATCTTACTAATTTCACTCTTCAACATATTCGAGTGTTGTAATCTCACCACAAATAATCATCTCTACTATTCAATTGTAAGGAAAATATTTTAATGCCAATAAAACTTTTGTTATTGTAGAATTGATTTGCATTAATTATATTTCTATTATTTTCATTTTTTACCATAATAGATTTTGGATGAAGTTATGGTGCATGCGCATGCACCGTGCTTGCGCATCTGGACCCTCCAATGTGCATCAAGATTCGATGCGCACTAATCTCCATGAATCACAATGCGTATCAGAGGATTTAGATGTGCAAGTACAGTACATGCGCAAGTCCCATAATTTTGCTCATAAATTTTTTATTAATTGAAATGTTCCGTAATAATAGCAAAATCCGACAATTATAATAAAAAAGATCCTTAACAAGCACAATACTAGTATGCATCTTATCCGGCCTTATCCGATCAGATAAGGTCGAGTTTGAATAAAAAAAAGTTCACGTCGCTATATCTATTCAACAATTACTAGTTTATGTCAAACAATTTTCCATTTTAATGGGCTACCATTTTGCAGTTTTAATGGGCTACACTTTGGAAACGATCAACTATTCAATTGGATCTTTCAAATGCATGTGCACCTGTGTGTGATACATACCGTATACACTGTGAGTCTGTGAAAAACCTGTCTCTCTGTTTATTTATTTTTTTTTCAAATGCGAGAGCTATCATAGTATCATCTCAGCTAGGTCCTGAAACTCGGTATCTTGCAATGATGTCTGTCATGTCAGCCTTCTCTTCGGTGCTATTTGCGATGTTCGGTTCATTTGTGCGGAAAATACGAGGTGCACGTATGGGGCTTAGACTCATTAATTGGTCCAATTTGCAGATTTGACATTGCTATATAAGAACACGAACCGGGACGGCCCGGGGGGGGGGGGGGGCTCAGTCGATTTGTCTCGTCAAAATGGTTCATTGCCTAAATCAGAGTCTTTGTTGGATGCAGAGACAGAAGTACTGGTAAAGGAATCAGATCAGTATGTTTTAAATAGATTGCCACCAATTTTGTGGCTGATCCAACAATACCAGCAGAAATGGAGAGGTGAGCTTTTCAACTCTAAAAGTTTTAGTACAGGTTTTTTATGATATAATGGAAAATAATGTGCTGGTACAGTGCTATGTACATCAAAAGGATAACCTACTGGCTTATGAGTTAATGTGCTAATGGCAACATGTACACAGACTTGATATGCATAGTTAGTGAGCATTTGTGTTATGTATTTTTTTTCGTTGGATTGCTTTAATTAACATCAATTTAAGTTGTCAAATAAATTCTTCATATTGAAGTCTAGTAGAAAATCAAATTTCGTGATTTTTAAATCTTTCTAGTTACTTTTAAAAACATTCATGTTTTAGAAAATGTTTTTTTTATGACTTCTTCAGGACTGTTTTTAAAAAATAGCTAGAAAGATCTAAAAATAACGAAATTTGATTTTCTACCAGATTTCAATATGAAAAATTTATCGGGCTACTTAAATTGGTGTTAATTAAAGCAATCCAATGAAGATAAAACACATATCACAAATGTTGATTAACTATGCATATATATATATATATATATATATATATATATATATATATATAGGCTAGGGTGCTCTATGGAGCACCAAACTTCTAATGCTCCATATCGTATCTCCAATTTAAAAATTCTAACGATCGATCCGAACCGTTGAACATGATATACATATTGAAATCTACTTGGAAAATGAATTTTATATTTTTTTAATATTTTTGTTATTTTTTTAGAGAGGTAGAAAAATTACAACTTTTGTTGATTAAGAAATCGTCTGATTAGCAACTTTTCTACCTCTTTAAAGAAGTACCAAAAAATTTCAAAAATATATAAATTCAATCTCTAAGTAGATTTCAATATGTAGATCATGTTCAATGATTCGGATCGGTCGTTGGGATTTTCAAATTGGAGTTAATGGATGTGGAGCACGAGAGATTTGGTGCTCTATGGAGCACCCTAGCCTATCTGTGTGTGTGTGTGTGTGTGTCTCTCTCTCTATATATATATAGAGTTGTGCTAAAATACTTTATAAAGAACCAACATACATATACTTTAGGCTTGTATCACGAGATATAAAGTGCAAACCACCGATCAAGACCGTTGAAAATGTTCTCCATACTAATAAAAATTTGGAGACCAAATGTTACATTTTTTTAATTTTTTACTATTTTATCAGATGGATGCAAAGTTGGTTAAATTGAAGGTCTGTAGATCATTAGATTAATGAATTTTTTACCTACCCGATAAAATAGTAAAAAAATTGCAAAAAAATATGAAATTTGGTCTCCAAATAGATGTTAATATAGAGAACATTTTCAACGGTCTTGATCAGTCGTTTGCACTTTGTATCTCGGAATACGAGCTTAAAGTATTTGAATATTGGTGCTTTATAAAGTATTTTAGCACAACTATATATATATATATATATAGAGAGAGAGAGAATTGTGCTACTATACTTTGCATAGACTGAGAATTTCTTGGAGTCTTGAAAATAACCTCATGTGTTATAGATCTCTATGACGCGTTACAGAACTCGTTATAACGGGTTGTCACCTTTTCAGAAATGCCCTTTTGTGCTTCTCTGACTAACTTTTGGGCCATCTTGAGCAAGAACCCATTACAACGGGTGGGTAAGATGTTACAACGCCTCTGTGATGCGTTACAGTTACGCATGGCTCTAGAAATCCCTCATCTGCTCAGCTCTTCTCCCTCTAACCCGTTGTGACGGATTGGGCACCCATTATGACGGGTTGTACACATGTTGTGACGGGTTTGGGAAGCGTTACCATAATGCATGACTCTGTAAATGCCTTATTGACTTGCTCTTGATGTCCTTGTGTATGTTTTGACTTGTGTTAAGTATGTTTGAGCATTTGCAGCATTATGTTGTACTTGTGTTAACTTGCATCTCAACAAAACTCAATTGTGCAATGTTAGTACTGATTTGTTTTGCAAATTGTCAAATAAGAGATAAGTTTAATCCAACAAGTATACCCCCATCACATGAGAATCATGGGTATTGAGAACTAAGATAATTCCTCATATAAATAATGGCAGGGGCTTGCGCCTGATCAGGACTTAGAAATCCAAGACCTCATTGGTCAAAGTAAACAACACTCTTAATGATGGTGTGCACCCAAGTCACAAGAGAAATCACGCTCGTTCAGAATGACCTGTCTTCTTTTCCGAAGAAAGGATGCGTCCTCAAAACCAAACCTAGCAGGTTGGAAGGACGGGCACGGGAAGGGCGGCCGACATGATGCATCTGTTGCTTTCACCGTTGAAGGAGGTGAAGAATCAAGGAATTTTGCTAGTTTATAACCACGAAGAATCGACAAGATTTTTTATTTCCAGGTTAAATAATTGGTTTGGTTAAGTTTTGTAGAAATGTAAAGGTTTAGAGGTATGATCTTTAATTCGACGGTTCAAATTAACTTGCATAGAGTGAGATAAAAAATTGGGCGCAAATGATTTCGTTTCTATTTAGATCCTACTTGAGTCAGATATAATTTGATCTATTGACCCGAAATTAAGAAGTTGTTTCTCTACCGCTCGTTCGATTTTTTTTGCTAGATAGGCGGATTGACTGATCAAGATAAATCCCACTAGTTGTATTTTATAAAGTTTGAGTTGCAAAAATCTTGATAATAACAAATGATAATCAAAATCTGCTGCGATGTTGTGAGATTTGGTTCTCGAAATGAATCAAATTTGCATTTTCTGAAATACTCTATTACTATATTAACTAAAATACTCAAACGAGTATAACGTTGCTATAGCATCAACGTGCAAAATCTGTCGGTTTCTCGTTTCAAAATTGTGGACCTTCACACGGGATACGGATTCAAATACCATCAAAGGAGAAATTGTGTTTTTTCCACCCAAAAATAAGTGATTTGTATTTTTGCCATCCAAAAAGCTCTTCTTGTTAAAATGCCACCTAAAAACTCAATAAGCTTGTGTTTTTGCCACTAATCACATTTTTAAAATTTCTGAGGAATAAAAAATCCAATTTTTAATAAATTGCCCGAAATACCCCTGACCCTGATGAGTCATTGCTCCTGATTTTTATTGAAGTGTCGAATCCAGTAGGATCGATCAACTGACCCTGATGAGCCATCGCCTCCTGATATATATATAATTCGTTGCTTGTAGGTTTCTCATCTTGATGAGCCATCACCTTCCAACAAAATCTTAACTCACAATAGTGAGCCATCGAAACTGTCGTTGTGTTCATTGATATAGCAAAATCTTAACATCAGAATGGTGGTACACGGTCTGAACACAACATGGTGGTACACTGCCAAGCTTCTTGCAACATTGTGTTCCTTTACCAGTGCTCAAATACAGCAATTAGAATTCAGAAATGTATCGTTCCAATTGCTTCACTTATGTTGCTTAAATAACAACTGAAATGTATCGTTCCAGAAATAACAATACATAGTTGGTAACGAGCTGCAGTGTAATTTTTCTCATAGTACCGAACTAGTTGGTACCGAACCAGTGTAATTTTTCTCACAGTACCGAACTAGTTGGTATCGAACTAGTGAAATTTTTCTCACAGTACCGAACTAGTTGGTACCGAACCAGTGTAATTTTTCTCACAGTACCGAACTAATTGGTATCGAACTTCATGGGGCATAACATCATAATTCATGACAGAAATATTTAAACAAAGTCTTGCAGAAAAGTTGCAGAAAAACATCACACTAACTGATACATCAAAATTTAAAACTACACAGCACACTAACTAGTACATCAAAATTTAAAACTACACAGCACATTAACTGGTACATCAAAAGTTGCAGTCCAGCAGAAACATCAGCCCTTTCTTTGAATGTCTGTATCCCCAGGGGTACTTCGGACAATTTATTAAAAATTGGATTTTTTTATTCCTTAGAAATTTTAAAATGTGATTAGTGACAAAAACACAAGATTATTGAGTTTTTAGGTGGCATTTTAGCAAGAAGAATTTTTTGAATGGCAAAAATACAAATCTCTTATTTTTGGTGACAAAAACAAAATTTCCCCTAAATCAAAAAACTCAAAATCCGAGTCTAACCGCAAAACAAAACAGAAACCTGAACCGGATCTTGGCACCGGGAAGCACCATTGACGGAGCCGATGGTGTCTCTCTCTCTCTCTCGCACGGCGCGCAAACTCCACCACTCTTTGCCATCTCTCTCTCTCATCTCCATTTCTTTTTCGTCTTCCTCTCACCTCCTAAACCCCAAAACCCTAGCGCGATCTCCAATCCCTCCTTCTCCTGCTATCCATCTGCGTCAGCTGCACTGCCTGATCTCACCTCCGCCGTTGAATTCGAGGATTCTTCATGGATTTCTACCTCAGGCGTTATCTCTCGTGAGTTCCTACTCGAGCGGCGTCGGAGAGAAGGAGAGAGATGCTGAGGTGCCGCCGAAACCCGTACAGTCGTGGGTGGATGCGTACTTGCCAGAAATGGTGCGACCGTATGCGTTGCTCGCTCGATTGGATAAGCCGATTGGGACTTGGCTTCTCGCCTGGCCTTGCATGTGGTATGTAATTTTGTATCGTCTGTTGTATTGTAATAGATATATGAAGTTTGAACTAGAATAATTGTGGTTTGTGTAATGTGTTTGAAATAATAGGTCGATTACCATGGCAGCTAACCCCGGAGAGATCCCTGATTTGAAAATGCTAGCGCTGTTTGGTTGTGGGGCTGTGCTCCTAAGAGGGGCTGGTTGCACGGTTAATGATCTCCTTGATCGGGATATTGATGTCAAGGTATCATAAACTTATTAATACTTCTATACTAGTGTTTAACAGGTGTATAATTTGAAGTTAGTTGAGACTGACTTTGATTCATTTGTGGTGTGATAAGGCATTTGATACTTGGTTGAGGTTAATTGTTCAAATTACAGGATTGTGTGTAGCATTATGCTAATGTACTGGATAACAGGCCTTAATTAAATTGCAGTGTGTATACATCGCAAAATGATATTTATTTCTCTGCATGACACTTACAGTTTGAGTGTTCATATGCTTCTATCTTTTATAGGTGGAACGCACAAGAAGCCGGCCATTTGCATCTGGCATGTTGACCCCTTTTCAAGGGATCTGCTTTCTTGGTTTTCTGCTGCTCCTTGGTTTAGGCATTCTCGTCCAGCTCAATTTTTATAGGTAATTTTTTGTTGTGTTTTTTCATTGAAGAAATTATAAGACTGCTATGACTAGTATTCTTGCTGCCCCGTCCACTTGTCTGTGGCCATGTAAATAATAACCATGTATTTTACTGATATAATCTGATCTTTCATTGAACAGCCAAGTTTTAGGAGCATCATCTCTGTTACTGGTTTTTTCTTATCCTCTCATGAAGCGACTCACATTTTGGGTTGGTACTTTTTTTCTCTTTGTACCTCAATTACACTTTTGATCGAGTAGTCAACCGATTTATTTGTAATTTAATTTGTTTTGCAAGCTAGCCTCAAGCATACCTCGGCTTAACCTTCAATTGGGGTGCTTTATTAGGTTGGGCTGCCATTAGAGAAAGCCTTGACCCTTCAGTAGTTCTACCTCTTTACACTGCTGGCGTGTGCTGGACACTTGTGTATGATACAATTTATGCACATCAGGTGTGCACTATTGCATAAATTTTGTTTAATGGTATACCTCTTTGGAAGTTTGGTTGGCATAGTTCTGTATTATTATAGTAAATCAGTAAATGCAGTTGAATGTTCTCAATTTTCACAAATTGTCGGTGCATACTGACAGTTGACAGATGGCTGAACTGTAAAGTGTCAAACTGCTAAGGTACCAATTAAACTTATGGCGAGATTATATGTACTATTTATGGTGATTTAAGTCTCAAAATATCCACATACTCAAAATGGACCAGACCTTTATAATGTTGGATTATAATATGGTTTACTATTTCTAGTCTTCCAAAAGATAGAATTGTACACTTAGTATGATCAATGAATCCTCGGTTTACAATTTTAAATTAATGAAAACTCAAACTAGTAAAGAAAAATATAATGTGGCTTGAGATGTAATATGTTTTACATAGCCGGTTCCAAGCCCGGAAAGGAGGAGGGTTGTGATCGGCTTGGCGAGCCAGCATAAAAATTCAGCCAATCTTATGGAAATGAAATCCAATATGAGCTTCATTTCTAGCCTACCCCAATTTGTTTGTTTGGGACAAAAGGCTTTGTTGTTGTTGTTGTTGTTGTTGTTGTATACCTCCTTTCTTGCGCATGGTTAACCTGAAGCTTTGTTTAGGATAAAGAGGATGATGTGAAGGTTGGTGTTAAATCCACTGCTCTGAGGTTTGGGAATGATACCAAATATTGGATATCTGGCTTTGGTGCAGCATGTATTGGTAGCCTAGCATGTAGCGGTTACAATGCAGACCTTGGTAAGTTTTCTTTTCATGCAATGTTATTAACTTACTATCATATTTGTTTAGATATATTTATTCAAGTTGATGCCAGTAATTGACATATTTGCAAATTAGAGTCAGTAGTTTGACATTTTTGCAAACTAGAGCCTGTAGTTTGACATATTTGCAAATTAGAGCCAGTAATTTGACATATTTGCAAATTAGAGCCAGTAATTTGACATATTTGCAAATTAGAGCCAGTAATTTGACATATTTGCAAATTAGAGCCAGTAATTTGACATATTTGCAAATTTAAGCCAGTAATTTGACATATTTGCAATTGGGACAACATTAAAATATGATGACTGAAAAGCTGGAATATCGTTCAATAAATTATGACAGTTTCATCCCAATGTGTAAATGCTCCTTTTTGAAAGTTTATGCGATATGGTTGTTTCATTTGCTTCATGATTACAGGTTTTATTTACAGTCTTACAGATATGGAAAATGCACAGTTCTATTTGCTACAATAGAAACTTGGGTCTTATTGCTAGAAGGCAAAAGAAGAAATTAACTTTTGTTGTCGTTTACAATGTGTTTGTCGGGGCTTTGATGGCTAAATTAGGCTTTAGTAAAGACTCACATATTTTCCAAATGCATTGAGAGAGAACTGGTTTACCACCCTGAACTGCTCCATTATGTTGAAGAAAACTTGAGAGAACTGATAACTTTCATTTAGGAAATTCGTCCCTCCGTCTTTTAGATGAATTCTGACATTAAATTATTTTTAAATTAATGAGGCCCATTCTACTGTGTTTCTATTTATAAGTAAACAGAAGAAGAGTTGGAACTGAGACTAATATGTTATGTAGGACAGCATGGCCCTTCTATCCAGTCCTGGTAGCTGCAACTGGACAACTGCTGTGGCAGATCTTGACTGTTGATTTGTCAAGCCGTACCGATTGCAACAGAAAGTATGTATGCTACCATATTTATGTGTTATATTTAGCCCTACTATGCTCACTTTAGTTTTACTAGTCTGTCCTTCGGAACTTCCCAATACCAATAAATTTGTTCAGTTTCTTATTTTTTCGTTATCGTCTCTTGAACTTCTTTTTTTCAGATTGGGTTTCATTTCTATCCTACCCCAATTTATTTGGGAATAAAGGCTTTGTTGTTGTTGTCTCTTGAACTTCTTTTTTTCGGATTGGGTTTCATTTCTAGCCTACCCCTATTTATTTGGGAATAAAGGCTTTGTTGTTGTTGTTGCTCTCTTGAACTTCTTTTCTAATGGTTTGGTTTTGGTTTCTCCACAGATTTGTTTCGAACAAGTGGTTTGGAGCTATTATTTTAGGGGGCATTTTATTAGGCAAGCTAACACCATGAGGTCCCAATGCGCTGAAATATGCTAATACAACCACAATATGCGCCCCTCCTTCTGTACAGTACCTATATTGTACAATGTACTTCTTTTTAGTAACTTCTGGAGTTCAATGTTTAAGATTCTAGAATAAGTTCTGTTTTTTCAGAGCAAATACAGGTACGAAAATAATTAAATCAGAAGTTCTACTTAACCACTACTGGTGTGGTACTGATCTGCATGTATCAGATTGTTAGTTTGCCTAGTACCAGGTCTTATCTGGGCTAGGTACATCCTTTTCATTTACCACTTCAACAAAGAAAATTTTTCTTCTTCTGGTACTTCATGTTTCTTTTACCACCTTTCCACCTGCTGGGAATTGAATGAAGAATGATGTCCCCATCTGCTAGCATGTTGGTGAGCTGTCATCCAGGAACAGTGAATCTGGATTTATGCAGTTAACATTGAAAACAATTTTCGGGCTTCTCAACTTACTATATTCAAATTTCAAGTATAATAATAGCTACACAGTTGCATTTTATGGCGTGCTTTGTTGTACTTAATTGTTTCCATGACTCCGTGTATAATATGTGGCAGGGTTAGCTTTATCATTATTTGAGGTATTTAAGTTTTACCTTGATAAATTTTGTAAGTTGTAACCGTTGCCTTAGATTTTGTAATCTCAAATTTCCTTTTGTTAACACTTAAAGTCAAGTTTGTTTCTTGATGCACTTGTTTTCCGGTTGCTTTTTTTCTGGAAATGAAGCAAAAAAAATATAATATAAATATAAAAGGTTGCTAGAGTGTAGGAGAAAATCATTTTCAGAGGCGTGTCGCTCTTCAGTTCATTCATAATGCATCCTCTTTATCATGGTTCTGACATTTGTGTTCGTGTCAATATTGAATGAAAGTTGCCTTATTATCAATTTATCATAGTTCGTGTCGTCTTGTGTTGACTACTGTTCCTGTTTTTGTTGCATTGAATGCGAAATTAAAGGAATATATATTAATATTAAAAGAAATGCAACTTCTAAACTTCTGGAATATTTTGTACCTATTATACTTTTCACACCAGCTTTTGAAGACTTCTTGAAAGTGCGTTCTTCTTTTAGTAGAAAATCCGACCACCACGTCTTTATCTACTAATTATTACATCAGAAACTATATCCAAATTGCTTTCTTTAGACACGGAAGTGTGATTTTTTTTTTGATGGAAACCCGTGGAGGAAGTATGATTGTGTTCTGAACTTTTCATCTCAACGATATATGTCAAAGTACCAAAGCTCTGGATAAGTCCGACTTAATTGTCACAACCAATTTCTTTAATAAGTATGATTATCAAAACAAAAACCAAATTCATGCGAACGATCTAGTAGTCTAATGGTTAGCTTGAAAGATGTTATGGGTTTTGAGCCATGATCTCATAAAAATGTATTTAAAATATAATAAATGCTGGATAGTAATGAATTTTCTTATGTCAAGAAAATCTAAATTCATGATTGATTTCTAGATATTCAATGAATTTGAGTGCGAATTGAAATGGTTCGATCATTCATCGATTTCTAGATATTCAATGAATGCAAATATGTTACATTAATTGCGACACTAGTTCCATTAATTAGATGCATCATTTTGCGTGTACGTACATTTTGGCAGCTCAGTTGCTACCCCCACCAGCTTTGGAATGCAAATCCATCAAAACCGTATCTTCTCTACAATATTGTTTGATTCGTGTACTTAAAAACAGGTTTGAGGGTCGATAAACAAACTCGTCGAAATACCCAAACAACGGTACAATAAATCAAGGGACAGATGTCACTCGTCACACAACAAAAGAAAAGAATGAGGATGATTTAGTGTAGGTATGGAAACAGGCAAACAGCTTGAGCTTAGCTGTAATAATGCAATGAGACATGAAGATACCACACACATTATAGGATCCGTACAAACTTCGTAATACGAATGAACAGTATTTTTATGTAAATAATACAAATTTTGTAATAATTACTGTACGAACAACGAATTTGACTGAGAAAACATAATTTCTTTTTTGTTTTTTCGGATGGAAATATTTGATAATCTTGTAAATGCAGTCAAGAGTTTATTTGAAAACAAAAATTATTATGGATGGGAAGATTATATAATCTTGTAAATGCAGTAAAAAGTCATTCATTTTACTATATATGTACAAAGGATATAATTAAATACTTGTTTAAATTAGAAGACCGAGCTGAAAACAAACAAAAAAAAGTAAAATGAAAAGCATTCGTAAAATCTCTTTGCTTCTAAGTTGAATAGAGTCAAATTAAGTCCAAGCATAAGTTGGAAGGAAAATCAAAACTTCTTGGCAACTTCTAAGTGTACACTTTTCATATCTTGCCCTCAACTTTCCGGTATTTTCAATTCCATACTTGTAAACATTGTCACGTCTCCTTTCAAAATGTAGTCCTTTCTATACTAATCCGACGGTTCAAATTCAAACAAAATTCCTAAATGCATAAAAAATTATCATTGGAACTCTCCCTTACCAGCACACAGTTTGTAAATGAGCTCAATTTATCTAGCACTTGAATGAACCCTCTAGTGCCAACCTTGCTCCACTTACGTGTAGAAAACCATTTCTTTTTTGTATCTTAATACAAATAAAAACCATGCTCTTCTCTTGTATAAATAGGCAAAAACCATAGAGCTCCAGATCATGCAAAAACTCTAATAGCCTCTTTATACACAAGCTATCAACTTGTTTAGCCTTGTTAATTAATAACACAAAAAAACTGTCAAAATACCATCCTTTTCTTTCTTTATCTATCAATGGCTTCACCTCGTATTGCTATGGTTTATCTTGTGTTTCTTCTCTTGGCTCTCTCTTCGGTGGAGTCTCGGCAAGTACTTGAATCAAATATGGTATTTTGATTTATGTTACTTTATTTATTTTCAGTAAATTTTATCAGTTTAATTAGCCTATGTATTTCTACTTTATGATTGAATCTGATAAGTTGTTCCCTAATTGCAGTCTGAAGTGAGCAAAGCAGGAGGCCTTGGTAAGATGTTTTCAAATTATCTTGTGTTTTTTTTATTTTAACTTAGCTAGTAACAATTTTGTTTATTGTACGTGGTAACAACAAGCATCTTTTAGTATTCTCCTTAATTTGCTTTTAGTTTATGTACTGCTCAATTCAACTAAAAATGGAGTTATTTGTTTCCCTTTTCCCTTTGAAAGAATGGTAAAAAGGAATTATAACGCTTCCTTAGATAATAACACAAGAAGCTTTAAAGAATTACACTAACAGTTACAGCTTGTATAAACCAGCTTATTATAAAAAGAACAACAATATATATACATAGTTACAAACCACCATACAATGGAAATAGTGTGAACTGCAGGGGAAAAACTAATTAAGTACATGAATAAAATCAATTCACAAGGATTTGTGCATCCATATATATAATGCTTAACAATGCATTTTCAGATTGTGGAGGCGCATGTACTGCAAGGTGCCAGCAGTCGTCGAGACCGAATCTGTGCAAGAGAGCTTGCGGCACGTGCTGCTCTCGGTGCAGCTGTGTCCCTTCGGGCACATATGGCAACCACGATTCTTGCCCTTGCTACCGCGACATGATCACCCGGGGCGGCCAGCGCAAATGCCCGTGATCGTAGACGAAACCGTCTATGCATGAAAACATGCTTTTTGTTAATTGTTAAATCTGTTTCAAAAGGTTGGAAGTGTTTAAATTTGTGCATAAAGCTTTGTAAGTTAGCATAATGCCTGCACCTTATGTGCAATTTTAGTTCTTGTTTAATGTATTTGTACGTAGTTGTACTCAAGTAAATTGAAATGTACGAAGCTATGTGAATAACAATTTCTGCCCATTACAAATTTAAATTTGTATTATTCTCGGTAAAGAAAATTAATTATAGATTGTCTTATTCTTTTCACTACTAACGAATGCATTAACCACAAAATGCACTAATTAACTATCCTAATAGTTTTGTGACTGACACCAAAGACAACAACTTACAACTCTCTCGCTTCTCAGCAAGGAGCGACCCAGGAGCGAAAAAAGAAAAAAAAGACTGAAACCCTAGGTGGGGAGGTCGGCGGCGACGTCGATCTCCCCCGCCTCCCCCCTCTCTCTCCTTTTTTGTCTCCCTCATACTCTCCCCTCTTTTCTCCCTCATACCACTCGGACAGAAAAGTCCCGCGCAGCAGTTAGGTCTCATCGTCGGCTGGCTGCTCGGGCAGAACGCAATCGCTGTCGCAAATCAGCTGGTTACTCGGATATAACGCAGCCAGGTCGCAGATCGGCTGGTTGCTCGGACATAACACAGTCGCCAGGTCGCAGCCTCGCGTCGCCTAGATGCGCCGGTCGTGCCACCAGGTCGTAGGACCGTCGCGTTGCCGCCTCGTCGGTTGGGTGCGTCGCGTCGCTGGTCGCGTCGTTGCTGGTCGCACCACCAGAACGACGCCAGGCCAGTCGCACCGCCTGGGGATGTCGCTGCTGGTTGCGTCGGCAGAACGTTGTCGGGCCACTGCTAGGTTTCGTCGTCACCGCCAATCGATGCTAGGTTGTGCGTTCGCCGTCAGTCAAGGAGCACTGGCAAGGAAAGGGGTTTGACGGCAAACTTCTCAACGAAAAAAAGGTCAGCACTGGCAAGGATCTCCACCTAGCAAGAGTGCCATGTGTGATCGATGCAACGATCGAGAAGTTAGATTGCCGCGACCGATGCAGTAGTCTGAGGATATGGAATTCAAACCCTCACTGAATAATACAACTCCACAAAATGACGATTGTGGGTGGCAGATCTACTAGCAACAGTGCTCGTAGATAAGGTCAGGTCTGGAATTGAGAATTAGGCCATGGAAATTTTAGCTTACGAGAAAGTTGAATGGTTTCCATGGACATGGGTGGTTCAAGGCTGGTTCAGAAAGACAACGAAAGCTGTTTCAAGAAAAGATGCTGCAGCAGCTCAAAAGGGTGAGACGATAGATTTCAACCTTCAGCAGCAGCAGATGGCGAGAGTAGCCTATATAAACATCACGACGCAACGATAATTCAGTTGTGATCGTGTTTATCTTTAATTTTAGAATATCATGCTTCTCGGTGGTTGTAACTGTTTTCTTCTTTTTTATTTTTATTTTTATTTTTTCTTTTCTCTCTGGTAAAACTTTTTTTATTGATTAATAAAAAATTATGTAAGACAAAATCTTACTCCTAAAAAAAAGACAACAACTTACATATTTATCTACAGTAATAGTTTTTAACCTAAATCATTATCGCCAAGAAGGCGCGAAATCAGTATTTTCATCCTTCAGAAATACCAAAAGTCCACGTGCCAAGTGAAAAATTGAAAAACAAATTAATAATTTTTAGAGGAGGAACTACTTTTTTGGAATAGATTAAAGGTGAAACACTATTTACGTTCTTATAAAATGATGCTTTTTAAGTATAGTTATTTTAAAAGTTGAAATTAGTATTTGCACAATTCAAAAAAAAGAAGAAGAGGAACAGTGTTTCCGTTCTTGGGCCGTCAAAATAAGCTAGGTCGGATGGTACGAGTGTAGACAAGTTTAATTATGATAAGTGTTACTTTCAAAAAATTTCTGATTTGAGAGGAAAATTTTCAGGTGTAACTAGAGGTGGCAGAATTCGATTCGAGAAATCTGTCCGATCTGAATTCGATTTGACTTGATATTTGATAAAGTCGAACGAATTTGATCCGATTCAATTCGAGATGATCCGTAATCCGAGACGAAGCGACACATGAGCGATCCAAGTCCGACCCGAGATGACGCGACATAGAGGGCCCGAGCACGACCTGATCCAACCTGAGATGACTTGTAATCCGAAATGAAGCGACACATGAGGACCTAAGTTGGACCAGACCTGACCAGACTTGATCTGATACAACTTGTAAATTGATCTAATCATATATTGCCTACTTCAAGCAAAAAAAAAAAATATTGCCTACATTAAAACCTAATTTTATTAAAGAAATTAAATCAGAGAAAGTAAATATTTAGTAACACAATTCAATAACACGGTCTGTCTTGATCGATTGAACTTAAAACTCAAAATAATTAATACTCGAAAGTTGTCAGTGCAATCCGATCCGATCTCGCTCGATCCGATTCGAAACCCGAAAGTTATCGATACAACCCGAATCGAAACCCGAACCGATCCGACCCATTCCCCGAAAAGATTGAGGTGACCTAACCCTACACCCGACCTGATTTCACCCGAAAAACTGTTTCGCCCTTTTGAAGTTATTGGTGATATAATTCAAGCCAAAGGTCATTTTTGTAGATAATCTAAAAACTTGCTTATTTATGAAAAAAATCCATTTAGGAGACACAAATGTATCCATCTTCTCCATTTCCATACATATCCCCTCCATTAGTTCGAAACAAATATGGAATTAGCCCAGAACTAAACAAAAAATTTCACAAGTAGAAACAACCAAATAAACCTAGATTATCAAAACAATCCATTCTATTTTTTATTTTGTATAATGCGCTAAAATGGAGATCATGAGTTATGACAATAATAATAAGGTGACCAAAATATTATTTTTTAGCTGGATGAATGTTTTGTCCATTTCATACAACTTCTACTACAAAACAAGCACTTCCTTTATTATCCTTCAATTTTATACGTACGTGAATTAAAGCAATAGTGAAACAGCGCACTACTTCAGATTTGAGTTATTACTAGGCAGAGGATCACGCTACGCGCGATGCATGAAGCATTTGGTGAATCAGGAAAAGAGCACGCAGGAAGAAAGGAGCATTGCAAATACCAAAAAAAATCAATGAAATAAGTGCCCAAGGATGTAGAAAATGGAATTAATTAATCATAAATAGCAAAGAGTCATTTAGGATGGAGTTGAAGGCTATCAGATGGAATAAAATAGTAGGTGCAGAGCGAAGTATATCATGGATGATAAAGCTGGCTGCGTTTGTTTGTCATCGTGCACGTATGATGCATGATTGATTTGGATGCAAAGGGAAACAAATCAGCAAGAAGGAAGTTTCGCGCAACTGATTTATTGTGTTTATCTATATGATAAGTAATAAATGAGTAACCAGAACATGAGAGCGGATGGTGACGCGGTGTAGCAGTGTCTTGTGGCTTCGAGTGCGAAGCGTGAAGCGGCATCGTGTAGCTTGCAGTAGCGGAGAGGCTTCACGAAAGCAGATGCTAACGTGGCAGCGAAGCAGCGTCATGTGGCATTCAACGACGTCATGTGGTGTCATGTGGTGGCATGTGGTGGTCATGTGTTATGCGTCATGCGTCTTGCAACATGCATTATGCGCCATGCGTCATGCGACATGTGTGATGCATCTTGCGTCATGTGTCATGCGTCAAGTGCCATGCGTGTTGCGTCATGCGTCATGCGGCATGCGTCATGCGTCTTGTGTCATGCGTCATGCGTCTTGTGTCATGCGTCATGCGTCATGCGTCATGCGTCATTCCTCTAACGTCTTGCGACTTGCAGCATTACGCGTCATGCGTAATGAATCAGCATGCGTCATGCGTCATGCGTCATGCGTCATGCGTCATGCATTATGCGTAATGTACCATCATGCGTCATGCGTCGTGCGCCATGGGTCATGCGTCATGCATCATACGTGATGCGTCCTACGTCCTACGTGATGCATCATGTGTCATGCGTCGTCCCTCATGCGTCAAGCGTCATGGGTCATGCATAATTCTCTAACGTCTTGCGACTTGCAACGTAATGCGTCATGCGTCATGCGGCATGCGTCATGTGTCATGCATCTTGCGTGAGGCGTCTTGCGTTATGCGTCATGTGCCATGCATAATTCCTCTAACGTCATGCGACTTGCATCATGCAACATGCGTCATGCGTCTAACGTCAAGCGTCATGCATCATGCATCTTGCGTCTTGCGTCATCCGGCTTGTGTCATGCATCATGCGTCTAACGTCATGCGTCATGCGTCATGCATCATTTCTCTAAAGTCTTGCGACTTGCAGCGTCATGCGTCATGCAACATGCGTCATGCGACATGCGTCATGCGTCATGCGTCATGCGTCATGCGTCATGCGGCATGCGTCATGGGTCATGCATCTTGCGTGAGGCGTCTTGCGTCATGCGTCATGCAACATGCGTCATTCCTCTAACGTCATGCAACATGCGTCATGCGTCTAACGTCAAGCGTCATGCATCATGCATCTTGCGTCTTGTGTCATCCGGCTTGCGTCATGCGTCATGCGTCTAACGTCATGCGTCATGCATTTGGCGTCATGCGTCATGCGTCATGCATTTGGCGTCATGCGTCATGCGTCATTCCTCTAACGTCATGCGACTTGCAGTGCCATGTGACTTGCAGCGTCATGCGTCGTGCACCGTCAGGCGTCATGCGTCATGCATCATTCGTCATGCATCATACTGAAAGTTTTGATGCTTTGAAAGCAAGGAATAAAACAAAATTTTATTCATTTCAAAACAAATGATCTAGCTATTATAAATGTAAAGACAATATTTATTTGTCTAAATAATTAGGGAATAATATTATACCTTATGATTTGATCTCCAAATCAAATCAAGTAGGGTTGTCTAGTTTAGCATCTTCTTATTCCCTATGTCTTGTTTCAATGGTTGTGCTTAGCTCGTCAACCGTCGAGCCTCCTTAGGTATCCACCGAAAGATTATAGAAACACTTGTATCTCTAAGGCTAGTAAGAGAACAACAAGTGGTACCTTAATTCTAGTTTCAAAACCTTCTTCAAAATTTCAGAAATTTTAATGGAGTTTTTGTCTCAACACATGAGAGAAAAATTGGGAGAGAGAGAGACACAAATTTCAGCCAAGAAGTTAAATGCTGAATTTCTGACCTTTGGGTACTAAATATGTCATAACTCTTTGTAGGTAACTCCAAACGATTTGAAACTTGAACCATTGGATTCTAGACTCAAAGGGCTTCAATTTTCATAGGTCATACGTTCATAATGGTTGAGGTTTGCCCTTTCAAAATCACGTTTAAAGTTATCTCAAAAACTGTCCAAAATTTTCTCTCCTCTTTAATGGAAATTGATTAGGTTTAATGATATACTTCAATATTCTTTTAATTATATCATTACTAATCAATTCTCCCTAGAAATTTTATGGCCTATATTTGGGCTTTGGGCTTAAATACATTAATCATATTAATATTTAATTAAGTCCACAATCTCATATATTAAAAGGCCAACATATAAATTAATATCTAATGTTAATTTATATGCATCTCTAATGTGTCAAAAGTCATTTAAAATATGTCACACATACTTTAAATATTACTAGGATTATTTTACAATATTTTCTTTTAATCTTTCATATGGTGTGACCCTATGGGATCCCATCATTATGGCAATGAAACTAAACATTTTAATTTCATAAATCAATGATACAACTAGCCATGGTATATTGATTACCCAAATGATGTAGATGAAAAAGCACAATGCAAAATCATGATCCTGCAATATTAAAATATTATCGTGTCAATTTCTTGTCTCATGATATCAAAATAATTGCAAGGTAGGAATGTGTCATCCTTGCTAATTATTCTTTCTTGATTTTCTAAAGTTTAATTATGATATGATTAACATAAATCATATTGCATGCACATAATACAAACTTTATCAAGGGGCCCAGAGATATCATCATCTATATCATGTATAGAGGACAATGGTATCTTGATGCGTATAGTTCCTCCGCACAAGTTATACACATTGCAGTAACTGTCTATATAACTCATAGTTAAAGTGAGCGTTGGACAGTACCAACGATGTATATTTCTCATGTAGGAAATATAAACATCTCAACCCTATAATTAATGACACAAATGAAATATCAATGACATGTAACACAATCCACGTGATATTTCATTTTTGGCTCTGTCTAGTGCTATACATCCCGATGTATACACCTGTGTGATTAGCATTGACAACTCTTTGTCATATGATCTGTAGAATGTGATCATCATCTAATCCGACACACTGATCTTATATTGGTCAATTAGTGTTCCTTGCTAATTACCAAGATCAAAGACTTTTAAGAGTAATTATATTTATTTCATTAGTGGAATTCTACAATCCAGGTCATCAACCCAGATAATCCACAAAATATAATAACTCAAGGAACAAAATGATATAATCATTCACTAATAAACTAAATAATCAAACATATGATTTGGATCTAGGACACCAATCACTAACACATACGCCATGCGTCTAACGTTATGCGTCTAATGTCATGTGTCATGCATCATACGTCTTGGGTCTAATGTCATGCATCTAACGTCATGCGTCATGCGTCATGCGTCATGCGTCATTCCTCTAACGTCATGCGTTATGCGTCTAACGGCATGCGTTGAACAGTTAAAACAGTGGAAACGACATGAAAGAAATATTTTTAAAACAGTGGTTTACTGTAGCGAAAAAATTTCAGGGAAAATTAAAAAATAAAAATGCTACAGTAAAATTGGAAAAAAAATAAATCGAAAAAAAAGTTTAGAAAAAACGGGGAAAAAATCTCGGGAAAAATAAAAATGCTACAGTGTTTGCGTCATGCGTCATTCCTCTAACGTCATGCGACTTGCAGTGCCATGTGACCTGCAGCGTCATGCGTCGTGCACCGTCACGCGTCACGCGTCATGCGTCATTCGTCTTGCGTCATACGCCATGCGTCATGCGTCATGCGTCTTGCGTCATGCGTCATGCATCATGCGTCTAACGTCATGCTTCATGCGTCATGCGTAATGTGTTGAACAGTTAAAACAGTGGAAACGACATGAAAGAATTTTTTTTAAAACATTGGTTTACTGTAGCAAAATAATTTCGGGGAAAATAAAAATGCTACAGTAAAATTGGGAAAAAATAAATCGGAAAAAAAAAAAACTGCTGTAGAAAAATGGGGAAAAATAAAATGCTAGTTTTTGGTTTACTGTAGCGAAAACATTTCGGGAAATAAAAAAAAATCGCTGTAGATAAAACGGAGTAAAAAAAATTTCGAGAAAAATAAAAAAATTAAAATGCTATAGTGTTTTTACTGCAGATAGCTACAGTAAAACACTATTTATAACCACTGTGGAATCCACAGTGCTGGGAACGATCAACTTTTATATATGTAAAATATCTTCATTTTTATATTTATTTTACAAAATAGTTGTTATTAAAAAAGATAGTGGCAATTTCGAAATTAAGTTAAGACATTTTATATCGATTCTTTACTAAAATAAATATAAAAGCTTCATAGAGGAATGTGAAAAAGATGTGGAAGCATCTAATAGCGGCTAGCCATACAGGATCTGTATAAAAACCGACTTTTAATAATGGTTTCCCTATTGGATCTGCTATTAAAGACTTTTTTTTATATCAGGTGGACCGAAGGATTCGATATTAAAAAAAATTTAATGGCTTCTCTTTTTCACATTCGGTATTAAATATTTTGGACCAATAGTATTTCACTATAGTTGTTTCCACCGATCTCTATTTTCACAATTGAATCATTGATTCGATCAAATCCAACCGTCAAAATTCAAGATGTAACAACTAGAAAATTCTTCCTTAATATAGCTTCATTTCCTCTCCTTTCCAACTGCCTCATTGATTTTTCTTTCTTCTTGTTAGAGTTGAGTCAGGGAGCTCATGAGGAGAGGAAGTTGATTTTTAGATTTTTCTATAATTTTTTTTTCTAGCGTGTGTGTTCATGAAAGATTCAACTTTAATAGCTGCATAAATCATTTTAATTAGTTAGTTTCGGTTGAATTAGCTTGATGCATTGAATCTCTATTTTTAATTTTTAATCATTTCAATTTTTATTTTGAGTTGGGTGAATTCGACAGAAACTGTAGTGTGGACTGTGAAGTATCATTTTTCGTAAAGATGCTAAAGAGAAACAAATTAATTAATGAAATTTTCAAGGATGAATTTGAAAATATGCAGAGAGGATCTCAAGGTAAAAAATTAATTAAAAGCCCAAATGGGTCACGAATTTCGGGTCTCGAGACAGAAAAGGCACCTGCAATTTAGCTTTTTAATTTTTTTATATCTTTTATACCAAGTTTAACTAACAGTCGGTATTTAAAGAGGTCTTTAAAACCGGACCTTGACAAAGACCTGATAGTAAAAGTTATCTTTAATACCGCATCCTATCTAAGAGCCTCTATTACAAATGATATTTAATATCGGACCCTAACAAAGACTCGCTATTAAAGCATACACATTTAATAGCGGTTGCTTCAAACCTTTAACAGCACCCCTATAACACCTCCTCCCATATTCGATATTAAATTTATTTTTCAACCGCTATTAATCAATTATCTGTAGAAAGCAAATGTACAAACATCACATATACATATACACTCTAAAAGACTTCTAATAATACATAACCGACTTTAATTGCCTCCGACATGCAAAAGTACTCAAAACTCATCTTATTGTACTACTAATGTACCAGAACATAGAAAGCTCAAAATTATCCTCATTGGAAAACAAGAGCAACCAATGTGTGAGCCATATACGCTAGTTCAAGGGCACTTTGGTTGTCCTTTAGGGTTTCGCATTTGGTCGTAGCAGGGGCAGACGTTACGGGTGTCCTGGCCTGTGCCGGGAGGCACGCAGTTGCACTTGGAACAACAAATGTTGCACAACTTCATGCACATTTTGTTCTTCCAGTTTCTGCTGCATCTCGTCTGGCATGCCGAGCCGCAGTCTGATTTCACAAGACAGCCACACATCGATTAGCTTCAACTAATAATTCTCAGTATCACGAGAAATGAATTTTACATGTAACATGTAATTTCTTTAGTATTACGCGCAGATTGTTTGTGATTATGCATATAAATACTCATCTTTAACTCCAAAAAAAGCAGTGATGCTGCCTGCAATTGCCAATTGGTATGGGAAGATAGTTACTTTGTTCTACGATGGAAGGTCGAACTACTTGAATTATGAACCAAGGAAATTTTCCCTTTATAAGGTTGTAAAAAAGGTGCAATTTTGTTCAATTACATGTGAACTTACTTATCTGAGGAGGATACTGAAGCAGAGATCTTCCATTGTTCATCACCTACAATTTTATAGCAGAAAAAAAATATCAGTTTGAGAGATTCAGTCTTAATTACTGAACAATTAATAGCTAGGTTGATCAAGCTCAACTTGAACAGTTATCTTTTCTTTGGGAAAGATTCTTGATCAAATAATATATGTGAAGCAGCTCTTAACTAGTTTAGCATTTTGCAGTTGCCCCAACATAAATCATTATTAAATCTTAAAAAAATACTGCCTACATACCGACAACTAGAAATTTGGTCGATATAAATTTAATTCAATATGGCCACAATTGTATACAGTAAGAAAGTATACCAGAATAGCAGATTAGTTATCCAATTACAAACACCCTACTAAAAGAGAAAAGAATCAAATTTACACAGGGATGTGAGGAACATACAATATCATCAAGCACAGATCGCGACTCGACGAGATGTGCGGTCGCAATGAAGAGAAGCAGAGCTAAAAGAGAAAACCTGGAGAAAGCCATGTTTAACTTTGAAGAAACACTAACACTCCAGTACTACAAATCTAATGTAAACTGTACAAAGTGTAGAAGTGAGGAAGAGGATGCATGTACCTATCTCTGGCATGCATTTATACAAGGATTGGAGTAAGAAGGAAGGATGCTTCATTGCTTCGTGTGGGGCAAAACCCCATGTGCTGATTCTGAAATCTTTCCAAGTATAGTAGATGCTTCACATGTGCACATAATTAAAAGAATAGTACTTTGACACAGGTCAAAACCATGAGCGCTTGTCTTTCTCTCTAGAAACTTCTGTTAATTAATCTCTTTTATACTCTCGTCAGTTAATTAATTTTGCTCATTTTAATTCCATTTCTTTTTCTTTCTTTCCTTTTTCTTACATATAATGTTTTGAACTCTTCTTTTATCAGCCTATATGAGATTAACTGCTCTCTTCATTTTTGTACGGAATTAGTAAATCAGACGGTTGGAATTGTGAAGAAAAATATCACCGTGATCTTTCTTTTTTTCACATTTTTTGGAAGATTATATTCTGACTTGCTAATATCTATCACATGCCTCGCAAAAACATTTTTACAATTACATAATAAATCCATGATACTTCAATCTATTTTTTTTATAATAGATTAAACAGCATGATATATTAAAAACAAAGTGACAAAAAAAATAGCTCGTAATTAAAATATCATTCATTTCTAAAACAAATAGTCCTGCTTACATGCCTCCAATAAGAACTTCAATTCGTTCAACACTATGCTACTCGGATACTTTACGGTGCACTGTATCGGATACGTACTCGATACTTGAATACTCGGATACTCCTTGGAATACGTATCCGATAAACCACGTGGCATATCTGTGATGTGACGTATCGAGATTGGCGTATTCAATTATTTTATTCACTTTGACCGACAAATTCGATCTCCGATATGTCTCGATACGTTTCGAAACTCCATGTGACAATCAGGTCTTGTAAAATCGCTGATAATTTTTGTTATATCGCTAGAAAAATAAATGAAACATAAACTATAAAGTAGATTCGAACTCAAAACAAGCTACACTATTAATTTTTAATTTGTTTATTAAATTCTAATATTTTTTAAATTTCCGTATCGTCGCAATACCTTCACCCGCACTCGTGCAACACAGGTTCAGCATCAACAATTATTCCCAGAACCATAATGGCAATGGCAAATATGTTTAGAACCACGGGGTATACACTGCTCCTCTTAAGCCATTAATACAAGTGCAATACCAATTTTCAGTAGAATTAGAAGGACGATATGTAGTCTGACTTCCTTCATCCAGTTTGACAAAGTTGCTGTAGTCGGACAACAAATAGGCAGAGATCAATATCCGTGTGAATTTTCCAAATTATTTCAAACTCCAACATACAGAAAGTAACTACAGACATATTTTGGAAACATGAGCCCAACTGACTAAATGAAGAAATTTTGTTATTCCTTCTAAATTTTATATATGCCAGTCTTGCTCTAGCAGGCACAAAAATGTCAGGACAACATAATGCATGTTGTGCAGTTCATTTGCTAAGGGAAGTTGTCTAGTTATACACTTATACTGGTATTGGTATGGGATTATTTAAGACATGTTATGCCTTACTGGTACTGGTAAGAAATTGCGCAGATTCAAGCCTTCAACTTTGATTATGCTGATCCCATAACACCCTTCTTTGGTCAGATGATTTAAACCTCCAAATTTTTTCTTCTAAAAAGCAATGTACTGAAGCAAGTTTCATTGTAAAAGATGAAAGTACAATAAATGCTGAAAGTATGTTAGAGTGTTTCCAGCGATATTAAACAAATTGCCAATTTTTTTCACCTTCAAAAAAGCTGGTTTGAACATATTTCCAATTCCTTTTCCGTATTTTCAAAGATCTTAACATCAATATAAGAATTATTATTATAAGTTTTAATGGTGATATTTGCAATAAAACAGAGTCTAGTTGCCACATCTCTTTAGATGTGGTTTTACAAAAATTAGAAAATGTCTCAATTTTCCAATGGTTTCATGTACAGATCCAGCCAATACTAGATAACAAGGTGAAGGTACAGGGCTGTGTTTACAGTGATCAGTAGTGACAGTGTACAATAGTCTCTGATTTTGGTAATGGTACAGCACTGTGTTTAGATCTGGCATTGATTTCATACTGGTACCAATCCAGGTCAGCAGATGTTGATTTAGTGTTACAGCTGCTGAGCTGTATGGATACTTTGTTTACCTCAGCAACTTCTTGACATTGTCGGTGCTAATTCAAAAGATTAGAGTAGATATATAGATGGTATATATTCAAATATCAAAGTTAATAATATGATACATACAATAGGAATAGAGAAAAAAAATGCTTTTAGTAAGGAAATAATGCAATTGATGGTATACAATAGGAATAGAGAAAAAATGAATGGTAATTTGAGAATACAATTTTTGAACCAATCCATTAATTGCTACAATTGATGACATTGGAATCCTCCTCATAAACAATAATCAGTAAAGAAATTTGGATACATATGATGCCTAATGTGTTAAAAACAAGTCATAAAAAAATAGAATTGGTTAAAAATATATATATATATTACTCTATTCATTTCTCAATTCACTATTTCAAATTTACAATCCAAACAAAACCGGATACGAACAAATTACCATTGTTTTCATACCAATTGAAATTACACCATTTAAAGTGAACACTATTTCTATTCAGTATTCATTAACCCTTAGACGATCCAAATGCACCATTAAGATTTTAATAAGATGCACACAAAGTAATCAAACGTTTCAAATCCTTCTTCTAGTTTACATTTTCTTTACAATTTAATTGATAAATATTTCTCAACTGATCCTTCTGACCCGTTTGATGGAAAATTCTAATTTGATTCAACTTTTTTCGCAAAATCATACTATTTCAAATCCAATTCAATTCAACCTCACCTAATAATGATTCAAAATCTGATCTAACATAATCTCGGACTAGAAATTTGAGGCAACCTCCTAATTAATTAACTCATTTTTTTTATCTCGACTGTTTCATGGATTCATTTGTCAAACCTAATTTGAGAAGCCAAGATCGATTTTTTTTTTTTTTTTTTTGCACATTCCTAGTTTGAGATTCAGTCCTCCCGAATCGGTTCTGGACATAAAAACAAGTTAGGTGCTGAATACATCAATCTATCTGAACTTTAACAATTTTATGTTTTTCAAGAATTTGTTAATTACATTGATCATTATTTTATTGTTTTTAAGTAGGAAGTATACAATCCAGAAAAACATTCACATAAAGCTATAAAGCTGAACAGTAAAGAGATTATTCTCAACAGTTAATATCATTTTTTCCCTTTTCTTCTGTTAATCAATTTACAATACAACAAACCATTTGAAAAAAATGGAAAAAAATTAAATTCACCGCACCTTTGAATTATTCTAGCCCTAGGTTCAGTCTAATCCCACTCTATCTAAAAAGAGAAAAAGGAAAAAAAAATCAAGGATGGTACAATTAATTATTGTACCGCCGTGATGCAAAAAACTCGAAGTCCGAGTGGTGGTTCCCGGACATCTGGCCACCTCTCATGACTCGAGCGCGAGGCATGACCACTGTCGTGAGGTTGAACGACTCCAACCTTGCCCGAATAACATCTTGAGCTTGGTACCTCTCATGGTACCACGACTCCTGAAATAAGGAAAAATATAAATCACCTGTCTTTAGGAAACTATAATTATATTAAATTGGAATTAAAAATAATTATAAGTGAAAATAACCTCAGTGTTGTAGGACATGAGCCCTACTGCCCTACAACAAGGGATGAGGCGACAACAACTTCCCCATCGACCGAAGGACCCGCAGCACCTTGCACAAATTGTGCACGGGAGTGGTAGCTCAAAGAGCAGCTTTAAAGCTGCTCCTACCCTCCCATACCCGGTATGCAGGGTACCACGCAATCGCGTACCTACAAAAGAAGCATATTCAAATTTTGGTTGAAGATGGACAAAAACATAAATAGTGATAACTTCAGTTTGTGATGACCTTAGTTACCACTTTATTTAAGGTGTTTTTTAACAGTCCTTTCTAACCTTTTCATCTTTTAATGCTAAAATAGTTTCTAGTTTCAAAAACAGCTGTTAACTTGCCCTAAGGTATATATATACTAAATCATTTTGTTTTCTAACACTTGGTTACTATAAATCTAAGCTTATGAAACTTACTAGCCAATTATTAACTTCATGAAAAAAGTAAATAGGAAGTATTAAATAAAAGAGGTAAAAGAAGAAACATACCAGGAGGCGGGATGGAGGCTTCCCTGGCGGAGTTGCTCCAAGTGGTGGGCATTGCCATTAAAATGGTTCCTCCTTTGAGCCACCCCTTGCACGAGTTGCTTCATCATGCCCATGTGAAAGGTTTCTATTAGGGGCAGGGTTCAGTAGTCTATGATTTTGGTACCATACTGATTTCAAATCCAGCCCGGGCATCTCCACACTAGACCTCTCCAGTAATGGCTTAGCCTTCAACTGCTTTGTACACCTAGTTTCTGCCCTTTTTTAGGTTTTTTTTCTAGGGGTTTTGATAATTGATAGCCAAATTGAGGCCAGATCAGACAAGAATGAACCGAGTTACTAGGCCGGAAGGTTTACCAAAGTGGCGATGAAATGCAGAGAGGAGGAAGGATGTCTTATAAAGGTGGGGTGGTAGGTGCAAAGTTATAAAGTAAACAGTGGGCGTTATGAAGGAAACTGTGGGTGATAATGGGAATGACTTAATGAGGAAAATCACGGGCGAAATTGCTGACTTACCAAGAAAAAAAGTAACGATTTAGGCTGATTTATCAAGAAAAGGAATATGAGTAATTTTCACAAATATACCGAGACAAATAGGTGGGCAGTTTATGCAGAGTTGTCTGTGGACAATAGGAATTCATCAGGCGAAATTATGAAGGGAATTATGAATGAAACAGTGGGTGGCAGTTGGAAAGAACTAATAAGGAAAACCGGGGGTGGAATTGCGGGGTTACCAGAAAAATGTGAGCGGTTTAGACGGAGTTATCAAGAGAACTAAAATGGATGATTTGGGCATACGTACCGGTACCAACAGGCAGCCTATGCGGAATCCAAAGACAAAAATGGATGCTTAGGGGAAATTATCAAGGGAGTGGGCTCGGTAGTTTATGGGTTCTAATCAAACCCAGAAACTATGGTAGATGTTATCCAAAAAGAAGCCACCTACATGCTACCAGATACAATATGTTATGGGAGAACTGAGAAGAGAGAAGCATCTACACTACAGTGAATTGAGTATTTGTGATCATGTGATGTGAAATGTTATATCACAACAAAATTCAACCTCAGAGTCAGAGGTAAACAATTGATCTATGTGATCAAATAACATATTTTTTATTTACATATTTTGCTACACAATGTCACCCCGGAAGCACCAAGGCAGAACAGAAAAGTAACGGCTAAGCCCATAAACAAAGAGAGCAACAAACACATACCGCTAACAAATGGAGCAAGGGATAGCACCTTCTCAGGTTCCCTCACGAGCCTCCGCATCGCCTCAACGCCATCTCATCTCCTTCCTCCTGTTTCTCTCTTTCCCCTTCCTTTCTTTCTCTCTTTCTCTTCAACGGTGAAGCTCAGCTCCACTCTACTCAAACACATCTTACCTAGAGGTGGCAGAACCCGACCCGACCCGACAAACCCGCCCGACCCGACCCGAGATGATTCGTAACCCGAGACGAAGCGACACATGAGCGACCTGAGTCCGACCCGACCCGACCCGAGATGGCACGACACATGAGGACCCAAGCCCGACCCGACCCGACCCAAGACGACCCGTAACCCGAGATGGAGCAACACATGATGACCCGAACCCGACCCAACCCGACCCGACCCGACTTGACCTGATACAACTTGTAAATTGATATAATCATATCTTGCCAACATCATAATCTAATTTTACTAACAAATTAACATCAGAGAAAGTCAAGATTTACTTATACAAATCAATAACGCGATTTGATCTTGTCCGATTGAACTTAAAACTCAAAATAATACTTGAAAGTTGTCGGTGCAACCCGACCCGAACCCGACCCGGTCTCACCCGACCCGACCCAAGACCCGAATGTTGTCGATGCGACCCGACCTGAAACACGACCCGGTCTCGCCCGACCCGACCCGTCACCCGAAAAAGATCGACACAACTCGACCCGAAACCCGACCTAACCTCGCCCGACCCGACCCATGACCCGAAAGTTGTCGATGTAACCCGACCTGAAACCCGACCCGACCTCACTCGACCCGATCCCAACCCGACTTTTATAAACGGTCAAACTAACCCGGCCCGACCTGAACCCGCCCGACCGACCCGACTTGCCACCTCTAATCTTACCCCATCGTTTCGGGACCCGATTTTTCTACCGCGCAGCATCGACGGACGACCCAGATTTACTGCGCTGTCAGTTACGGACGGCCCAGATTTGATTCAGGGGTCTGATATTATAAAGTTTATCTTACACGAATCTTGATGCAAATTAAAGGCTAAAATTTACTGCGTAGCACGCACAGTGACGGTGCTGCGCGGTAGAAGATCTCGTTCCACCGTTTCGTTCCATTGAATTCTATCTCTGTTCGTTTTGTCGCTGGGTTTGGTTTGGTGGGACCCGAAAAGCGGCCCAACGGGCCAGTCATGATTTAGTCTACTGAATTAATTACTAATAAAGTTGAAGTGCGGTAATGATTTTTTTTTGAGTTGTTGATCAATTACTTTTAATTTCTTCATTAGCTAATCTCATCATGTAATTAAGTTTTCATTCAGACGCTCAAAAAGAAATTTTAATCAAATTAGATTTAGTGATTTAGTTCGTCATTTTGTTAGTCTATGTTGAAATTTGAAAGCTTATTTTACCAGGTTTAAACGTTCTTTTATTCGCACTTGGTTCGGACATGATAATGTTTTAGGCATGGATAATGAAATAATAGTGTCGATAATTACAATTTCGTTTGCATTGCCTAGGTACAATTCAATTTTTAAATCTATGCAACATATTTGCTTTAGCATTCTGATCAGTTTGATATTGCAACTTATTGTACATGAACTAGGAGTACTACTGTACTAGATAGGTAATGTTGGTATGTAATTCTAAACTATTTTTTTTTGTCTATTTCAATTGCTATTCTTAAATTATATTTTTCAAAAAACATATTCCTAACAAAAAAAAAGTTAGAATTTTGTTTGTGTTCTTTTACATTACTTATTTCAAGTTCGAAATAAATGAGGAAGGTAACTTTGAATTTTTTAATAACTAATTATATATTAAATTGACTTCTAATAAATATAACTTGAAATTTTATGGATTTAAACATTAAAAAAGGCGTGATTTCTAGAAGACGTTTCAAATGGTTTAATGATATTTTGCAACAAATTACGATGACCAGATTATTTTTTCAAATAAATGATGTAGCTATCAAACGCGTATATTTTTTTGGAAAAATTTTGCATACTCCACTAGCTGGGTACACTTAGATACTTCAGTTCAGGGGCAGAGCTACGTAAAAGTAAGGAGAGTAAGATGATCCATCTTGAAAATAAAATTTTCAAAATTAATCGTGTATTTGAATTTTTTAAATATGCTTATAATTTAGAATTTAGAATTTTTTTTAAATATGTATTATTTTGAACCATTCTGGAAAAAATAGTAAATTTTGAATCATTCTGACAAAAAATCTAGATTTGTCCCTGCTCCAGCTAGTGGTGATTGGTGGAATTGAATCTAGAAAATTAAAAGAGTAAAATTATTCTATATTATTATAAAATACAATGTATGTGACTGATGGAGTTGAATACACTGAATACTCCGGTGAAAGTTTTTTCCTATTTTTTCTACTTTAACATATCTTAACCGCTAAAGTAAAAAAAACAAATAAAATAGAAGAGAGCCGTGCTTGTATGGATGCTTGTATCGCGGGTTGCAGCAAATCAAATTAGAAGTCCAAATTTTTTATTTTTTTATATGCCACGGGTTAGAACCAACAAACAGGCGAAGGGATCTAAGTTAACAGTTAATTTAAAAAATATATATATACATAAAATTCAATCACTAAAATAAAAATAAAAATGAGCTAACAATATCGACAGTTAAAAAAGAGCCCGATCAATCCGTCGAATCCGAACCATTCCGACCCGCTTCTAACCCGGGCCAACCTGCTGGTCCGGGGGTCTAGTAAGAGCTACGACCACTCAAACAAAAATAACCTGACCTAATTCAAACCGTGCAAATTCGTGACCCGTGTCAATCCATGATCCGGACGAATTTGAACCGGCCCGTTTTGAAGTCACTAGGTGAGACCGAAGGTATGAAATCAAGCTTGATTGGGCCTAGATTTCACACAAATCCAGCTTAATTATGTTTTCCTTTGGGCTATTTCTGATATACAAATCAAGCCGGGCCAGAGCGGAATGAGATCTTCTAACGCGCAGCAAAAATACTGCGTGTGCTGCGCAGCAAATCTCAATTTTTGATTTGCATCGAGATTCGTACCAGCTAAATTTTATAATATCAGACCCCTGAATAAAATATGGGCCGTTCGTAGCCTACAGCGCAGAAAATATGAGCCGTCCGTTACTGCTGCGCGGCAGAAGAACAGCTTCCGGCCGGAGCCAGAGAGTTCACGACATGATTTTCTTACAATTTAAACTATGCGAAAAATGGGTACATGTGCAATCTCACCATATCCATACCATATTGCAATATGCAAAATGGATATGGTTAGATTGCACATGTTCTAGCTTCAGTTAATATCTGTTTCTCTTGCTTAAAACCTTTTTTTTGTGATGGCGTCATTTTTTATAATAGATTAAACAACTTGATTCAAAAACAAAGTGACCAACAAAAGCATGGCTCATAAATTAAAATTTCATTCATGCATTCCACAAAAATAGTCCTGCTAACATCCCTCCACAACTTATTCCATTTCATTCACTTCAAAATTGTAAACTAATCAACAATTATTCCCAAAACCACAATGGCAATTAGCAATGGCAAACATGTTTAGAGCCACGGTGGAAGTAGACTCGGATATCTACAGCTCGATGATTTGCAACGATAAAAAAAACTTAATTATGGTCTTGACGAGCGTAGCTGAAGTTTGTAGAAAAAATGTTAATCATACTTAATATTTTTTTGTAGCAACTTCAGTTGCGCTCGTCGAAATTGTAATTATTTTTTTTATTGTTGCAAGTCATTGGCCTGTAGATATCTGAGTCTACTTCCACCGCGTCGAGCCTGATTTGCGGTCGGAGGAATATGCATATCAAATTCGACTTCATCTTCAACTTATGTTTTAATTAGTCATTTTATATCAGGAGTTTGCATCTGAATTATTTTTGAATTGCTCGTTTTTCTGATCGCAAATCAAGCTCGACACGATGAAAGTAGATTCGAATATCTACAGCTCGATGACTTGCCATAAAAAAAGACTAATTACAGCATCGACGAGCGTAGCTGAAGTTTGTAGAAAAAAATGTTAATCATACTTAATATTTTTTGTACCAACTTCAGCTACGCTCGTCGGGATCGTAATTAACTTTTTTTCGTCGCAAGCCATCGATCTGTAGATATCTGAGCCTACTTCCATCATGTCGAGTCTAATTTGAGATCGGAATAATGTGCATCTCAAATTTGACTTCATTTTCAAATTATGTCTTAATTAGTCATTTTTATCATGAGTTTGTGTCTGAAGTAATTTTGAATTGCTTGTTTCTCCGATCGAGAATCAGACTCGACGTAATGGAAGTAGATTTTGATACCTACAGCTCGATGACTTGCGATAATAGAAATAAACTATTTATGATCTCGACGAGCATAGTCGAAGTTGTTACAAAAAATATCTAATTATAATCTAACTCATCAATTAAATTAATAATATTTTTATTAATAAAAAGTTGAAAGAAAAAGTTTCGCAAAATGTGAGAGGCCAGAGTTAGCTGCCAACATCGGACTTTTCTATTTTTAAAACTTTTCAGATAATCTTTCCATTTAAATTTAATTAATTAATTTAATTTCTATTATTAAAAAAATTGGTTACTTTAAAGCATTTGTAAAATTACCACCAGTATATAAATATATAGTTATATAGAATTGTGCGACTATGTTTTGCAAAACGTGACAAAATGCACGCTTTGCGATTATGGATCATTGAATCAAGGTTTGTAATTTGTGCTAACATGATGATCAAAGATTCAATGATTTCACAATCGCTTTGCAAAGCATAATAGCACAACTCTAATTATATATACTAAACCTTTTTCGTTTTCATCACTTCGTTATAAGCTTATAGAACTTAGAGCTGTCTATTGACTTCATGAAAAAAGTAAATAGAAAGAAGTAAAAAAATTAAAGAGGCAAAGGAAGAAACATACCAATACCAGGAGGTCGGATGGACGTTGCCCAAGTGGAGTTGCTCCAGCTGATCGCCATTGCCATTAAAACAGCTCCTCCTCCAATGAGTTGGTTCCCCTTGCCCACGTGAAAGGTTTCTGTTAGGGGCAGGAGAGAATAGTCTATGATTTTGGTACCATACTGGCTTCAAATCCAATCGGGACATCTCCGCACTAGACCTTTCCAGTGACGGCTTAGATTTTGGCTTGTTTTATATACCTACTTTGTGCCCTTTTTTATTTTTCTTCTAGGAGTTTTGGTAATGATTCTTTTTAGAAGAAATGAAGTTTTTGTCTCGAATTTGATTCAAATTTTGACTTAAAATTTTTCAGAGCTGAATTTTGAAACTACGATCGCTTTTTAAAAGTGCATTGCTCTTAATCATCAGACCAAGAATTGATTCTGAGTTTTGGTAATGATAGTCAAATTGTGAGGCTAGATCAGGCAAGAGCTTAATAAAGGTTAGCTTGGATACGTAGACGAAGGAAAAGAGGAAGAAGAACTGAAAAGAGGCCAAAGCTGAGTTACAAAGGCGCCGGGGTTTACTAAAGAGGTGATGAAATACAAAGAGGAAGAAGGTTGTCTTATAAAGAGAGTGGAGGGGTGGTAGGTGCAAAGTTAAAAACAAAAGAAAGTGGGCATTACGAGAGTTATGAAGGAAACAGTAGTTGGTAGTAGAAAAGAATTAATGAGAAAAATCACCAGCGAAATTGTTGAGTTACCAAAAAAAGATATGATTTATGCAGAGTTATCAAGTAAAGAAAATGAATAATTTGGGCATATATATATGAAGAGTGAAGACAAATAAGTAAGCAGTTTATACGGAGTTGTCAAAACATACGTTGTGTTTTCAAGTTTGTGGGTAAAGTAGGAAGGAGGAGGGAGGGGGCGGACATAAAAGTTATTGTTCTTACCCCTAAAATGGGGGAGGGGGTAGATTTCAGAAAAATTAAACACCAAATTTAATTTTGTATGATGAGTGTTTTATTTTAACCAAACACCAAATTCATCGATGGAGTCGTCTATTAGTATATGTGCAAGTTTAAAAATTTACTTTGATATTTTTTAGCATATATTATTTCTCCCATTTTTTGTAAATCGTGCAAAAAGTTGTAGAGTGAAAAAATGCATTAGCTCCCTCTTTTTGAAAAATTGAGCACAAAGTTTTGCATGAAAAATTTGGAACTTGCCCCTCATTATGTGCACAATTATTCCAGTGAGGTTATTTTGTAATAATCAAAGGCTCCCTCTCAAATAGACAGCTCTCCCATAATTAATTTCTTATTTTGAATTCATGCACATATAACCATAAAGATAGAAGATAGTAAGCATAAGCAAAATAAGCAAAATGACAAATGGTCCCTGTGACTTTACATACCAACTTAATTTCCTATTGAGCTAGACGACTCCATCGATGACACGAATAGATGATTTGTTCGAAGAATTTAGGAGTCGAAGGTAAAGGAGGCTTTAAAAAAAATGAAAGTACGCAAGGCGTTAGGGTCTGATAGCGTCCCGATAGAGGTTTGGAGATGCCTTGGAGATGTAGGGATAGTATGGCTCACCAAACTATTCAACAACATTTTTCGGCAAACAAGATTCCCGATGAATGAAAGAGAAGTATATTAGTACATATCTTAAAAAACTAAGGAGATATTCAAAGTTATACTAATTAGCGACGAATTAGGCTTTTGAGTCATACAATGAAGATTTGGAAGAGAGTGATTGAGCATCAATTAAGAAAGATAAACAAGCATTACGAAAAATCAATGGTTTTATGCCTGATAGGTCGACTACGAAGGTGATTTTCTTGACAAGACAACTTACGAAGAGATATAGAGAGCAAAAGAAGGATATGCACATGGTGTTCATCAACTTGGTGAAAGCGTATGACAAAGTACTAGGAAAGGTTATGTGGTGGGTACTTGAAAAGAAGAAAGTTCCAACAAATGCGTGTACCTTATAAAGGATATGTACGATAATTTCGTGACTAGTGTCAGAGCATGTGATGGCAAAATCGTTGACTTTTCAATTAAGATAGGATTACATCAAGGTTCAGTCCTGAGTCGTTACATATTTTTTTTGCCTTGGTGATGGACGAGATCACGAAAGACATACAACGAAATATTCTTTGGTGCATGCTCTTTATTGGCGATGTATTCTGATTGATGAAAGTAATGCAGGCATTGATAGAAAACTAGAGTTGTGGACATAAACTTTGGAATCAAAAGATTTTAAACTTAGTAGGACTAAATCGAGTATATGAAGTGCGATTTCAGCGGCATTCGATCAGAAGATAGAGATGTTAGTTTGGATGAGCAAGTTGTGCCCAAAAAGGACACATTTTGATATTTGATATCGATGTTGTAGAGTGATGGCGAGATTGATGAAGATGTCCATTAAGAGTAGTTTCGGTAAAATAGCGACAAACATCTGGTATCATATGTGACAAAAAGGTTCCACAAAAAACTGAAAGGTAAATTCTCTAGGACGACGATTAGACATGCAATATTGTACGACACATAATGCTAGACTATTAAAGTACAACACATTCAAAGATGCATATGTTGCGGTATATATTATTAGAGTGCTTGAGTGCATATATCTATATGCATGCACTCATGTTTTACAAATCAACAAAAGGTGGAGATTGTTGACTTCAATATTTCTTTTGGTTTGTTGATTTGCAAACAAACTTGAATTTAACTATTTTTTGTTAAGAATTTGCAGGTGATGCTTTGAGAATAAATGTAGAGCTTGTCAAGATCTTTCCAACGCTTTAAAAAACACTGAAATCGGAGTTACGAGTCAAGAGTTATGGCCATTTGAAGAAAGACATTTATCCTGAAAAGTTCCAAGCATTACCAACCCATTATAACTAGTTGGAACCCGTTATAACGGGTCATAACACGTCATAATGAGTTACATGAGGTGCTGTAATGCTAGAGCCATTTTTGGAGCAAAACAGAGTCTCACAGAGGCATGCGTTACTGTAACGCTTGGCCAACCCATCCCAACGAGTCACAGACCCATTATAACGAGTTCTAAGGCATCATAACGAGTTGGGCGAGTTTCTGTAACGCTCCAGCACAAATCCAAGGTTACAAGACTCTAAGAAGTGTCCAGCCTATATATATGATGCAAAGACGAACCAGCAACGTGCTGAAACCTCCCCACAAGCTTTCAATCATCAAATTGAGCACCAGAAAGAGCCAAAGAGCCTTCTCCTCCAGCTACCTAAACCTGAGAGGACTTAGGATAACTATTATTCTCTTATTGTCTATTCGAGAACATAAACTTTAGCTAATTGTTTAGCCTTTGGTGCACCACATTTGTATTGTCAAGTGGTGCATCTTTGTCCTTGATTGTATAGTCAATCAGACCTTATAGCGGTGTATTGAGGTGTTGTCCTGTGCATCGAGTTAGGAGAAGAAGATTGACTTATTTGGTTTAGAAGAAGTGAAATACCGTTTCTGCCCCTTTGTAAAATATACCTGATTATAGTGAAACGGTCTAGAAGACGTTTTATTCCGAGAGACCCGTTGACGTAGGCATAATTTCTTTTGATAGACCGAGCCACATTACATAGCGTGTTCACTTGTTCTTGTCTCTCTTCACTCTCTCTCTCTTTTTAGCTCTTTGATCTTAATTTTTGTGATTTGCTCAATTGATTCTTGAAATTGCTTGCTCTATTAATTGGCTAGGTGATTAAGGTTTAAAAGATTTAAATTGAATTGAAATCGCTTCCGCACAACTATTTGACCGTCTTGCGCTTTTTAGTAAAAACTCCAATCACATATCTAACATGTATGTGGCCATACAAGAAGAAATCGCATTAGAAATATGATATACTTGAGAAGATAGGGGTTGCACAGATTGAAGAGAATTTCATCGCTTGAGATGGTTGGGCATGTGCGACACAGACCTTCTTAAGCACCAATACGAAGTGGAGTTTTGAGCCACGTCGAAAGCACAAGAAGAGGTAGGGATCAACCGCGATTGACATGAGATGAAGCAGTAAAAAGAAACTTGACGGCAACGTCTCTAAAGAGTTGGCGTCAGACAAAAATGCATGAAAATTAGCACATTACGTACCAGAACCATGATCTAGGTTAGAATTGATACTAATAGAGTTGTACAACTTTTTTTGTCATGATTAGAGACGTAAGACATTATCTAGACCCTTAAAATTTATAGCATAATTATTATTGCTATTATTACTATTATTACTATTATTATTATTTATATTTTTTTGTCACTTCGATTGAATTTCATTTCCAGCCAACTTTAACTTGTTTGGGACTAAAGATTTTGCTGTTGTTGTTGTGTACGTTTGTTTCTGATAAAAATGTACAAGTAATTTGTCATAATGTGAGTATATATATGGAAATAACTACAGATGTAAAGGATCTATATTTTTTTTTGTTGCTGGAGCTGCTATGTTAATTTGTCGGTGTTTGTTGCCTTAAAATGCAGTTTTTTAATTGGATTATGTTTATGTTTCGATGGTTGGCAAAATGAGATGTTCTTTCAACTAGGCACAAGAAAAAAATTTGCTCTTATCACTGGATGTCAGGGAACTAATCAGCTATTCAAAATATTACATTTTAGCTAGCTGGATGTACCTTCTTCAATTAGCTCCAGATCAATCCAAGTATATTTATGTTAAGTAGGCAGAATACAATCCAAGACATTCACATAAACCTGAAAATAAAAGAGATTTTTCTCAACACTAAATATCATTTTCTTTTCTTTTCATTCTTTCAATTAATTTACAATATAACAAGCCACTTGAAAAGAAAAAAAAAAATAAACTCACTGCACTTTTTAATTATTCTAACTCTACTGTCAGTCTAATTCCACCATCTAAAAAAAGAAAGAACGCAATATAAAGAAATCAACTACGGTACAACTCATTATTGGCCTGCCATGATGCAAAAAACTCAAAGTCCGGATGGTGGTTCCCGAAATTTTGGCCACCTCTCATGACTCGAGCGCGAGCCATGGACACTGCGGTGAGGCTAAACGAGTCCAACCTTGCCCGAATAACATCTTGAGCTTGGTACCTCTCATGGTACCACGACTCCTTCTGAAATAAGGAATAAAACAAATTAGTTATGTCTTTAGGAAAATATATTAAATTGGGACTAAAAATAATTATTAAAGAATTATAAGTGAAAATTACCTCAGTGTTGTAGGACATGAGCCCTACAACAGGGGATAGGGCAACCGAAGGGCCTGCAGCGCCTTGCACAAATTGTGCAAGGGAGTGATAGGTCAAAAAAGCAGCTTTAAAGCTGCTCCTACCCTCCGGTACCCTATATGCAGGGTACCACGCAACGCAGTACCTGAAAACCAAGTATATTCAAATATGTTAGGTTATAGATAGACAAAAACATAACTAGGATAACCGAAGTTGGTGTTGATCTCGGTTTACCCTTTAACTGTAGGGGATTTCTTTTACATTTATGCTGTCTAAAAGTATTTTCAAAAACATAACTTCTTTGTCTAAAATAGTCAGTATTTTCAAAGTATTTATAAAATTACCCTAGGGGATATAGAAAACATTTCTATTTCCTAACACTTGGTTTGCTACAATATCCAAGCTTAAGAAACTTACTGGCCAATTATTAACTTCACAAAAGAAAAAAACAACAAATAGAAAATATTAATTAGAAGCAAAGGAAGAAATGTACCAGGAGGCCGGATGGAGGTCTCCTAGGCGGAGTTGCTCCAGGTTGTGGGCATCACCATTAAAATGGCTCTTTCGCTGAGCCACCCCACCAACGAGTTGCTTCACCCTGCCCAAGTGAAAGGTTCAGGCTCAAAATTCGTAATGAAAGGTTCAGGCTCAGTTTCAGCCTGAATCCACCCATTCTACACAAATTAGGTAAAAACAGAATGTTAGGAAGACAGATTTACTTTTCAAACAATGGTTGCCGAAGATATGGTTGTTCAGCTTCAAAAAATTCATAAACAAGCTCTGCAGTCCCTGCACCTACACCCAACACATCCTCCACACCAGGAGCATACTCCGATCCACCCTGCCTGGACAGATGCTTAGAGAAAATTGCAGAGGGGCCACCCTGCACAAAGAGTTGCACTGCTGACAGAGATGGCACAAAATGTGCAGTGAAGTCCATAAAATTATAGTGGTCCTGGCAACCCCTGACCTCCAATGCATAACAGCTAGGCTCTTCATACCACTGCCAGATCTTTTGCAATGGAACATCAGCAATCTGGTCGGGAGGCATGTCAACAACTGGAGCAGCATAGTGGCACAATAGCTCATAATCCGCAAACGGGCCACCAAACGTAGTTTGAACCAGCTCTGACATCAGGTATACTGTGTGGGCGGCCTGCACTGCCCCTAATACATCTCTCAGATCTGGGCTGCATTCAGCCGTCATGTTCTTCAATTCACCAATATTGCGGCGTGGCATGTTGGCAATGGGTGAAATTGGTGTAGTGCTGGCTGGAGAACTGCACATAGAAGAGCTAGACCTAGAAGCATCTATGTCGGTGGGGTCATTGTTGCTAAGATCAGAGGGAAAAGTGTCGCATTGGGCCACATCGGTGCTGGATTTCTCATCCGAGGCAGAGATGCCATGACCTGTCTGGCTTTCATTATTGCCTTCCTTAGTGCCAGAGGAGCATACATCAGGTCCCAATGGATTCTCATCAGATGCCTTGGAGCTTCTCGGGGAATCCAAGCCACTAGTGTCATGGCTTGATTGGTTCATTTGAGACGACTTAGAGCTGTCAGGAGAGAAAAAGGCCCCAGATGAGGATCCGGATCCGGATCCAGAACCAGATTCTTCCATTTCACCAACTTTCACCTCCAAATTAGGGATACAGAGTTTGATGTCGACTGCATCCTCACTCTCAGACTCCTTGTACTGTTCAGGAACCGTCCGGGGCAATGGGACAGCTGATTTCTTCAAATTGTCTCTCCGGGGTGGCCTCAGACCCACCTTGTGCCTCACTACTTCCTTCAGACCGTTGTTTGGCGGGGGTAAACTTGGAAAATCATCTTTCTTAAAGACATACTCATCCGAATGCCTAGATACCCCACTGATCTCATTATCATTTCTTGAATGAATAGGTAGCCCGGTGGAGCCAGGGCTTGCATCTTGTTTCGAGTCAAATTCGCCTGTTGTGTCAGTCTTTTCAATGGACTCATGTGCCATGGTAGGTTCAGTTCTTAAATCCCTTGGTTTAGAGTACTTGATGTGCGGTGCAGGTTTATCCCCGCTTACAAATTTTGAGGGCTTCTCCTCCCAAGTTGAGAGCTGATCACCACTACGCGTGCTAAAGGCTGCAAATCGGCTAGGATTACCGCCTTGTTGACCAGATCTTCTACCACATTTTCCTCTCCTACCAGAAACTACCGGAATAAAATCATTGCTGATACAAGCATCAGAGCTGCACTGAACCCTGTCTGCCTTATCCTCCTGAAGGGCACTCAGATCTTCATTAACAACCACCTCTGCAGGCCCGACAGTTTCGGGCAGTGCCAGTTCAATGTTCTCCCCTTCATCACCACTAAGCATAGAGTTTGAGCCGCTGACATCAGCATGGAACCGGTCTGATGAGTTGCTGGAGAAGCACCGTAGCACAGCCTCAGTGTCACTCTTCACTCTCTGAGCACACCCATCTCCATCAACGAGGGGTATCTCAGCATGAGAAATGGAAGAGGAGACAGATGAAACGCAAGGCTCACCTGACAGGTTGTTATCAGATCTGATTCGACTCTCTGATGGCCCAGCCTTAGCCTCACCTTTCTTCTTATTTATCTTCTTTTTCTTAGAATTTTTTCTCGAGCTCTTCTTGGATGGCCCAGCCTTAGCATTGCCAGAAATGCCCTTCTCATCATTACCCTTGTCGAAACTTTCTTTCTCAGAATTCCCCTTGTCAGAGCCACTCTTAAGAGACTCAATAATAGTATCAGCGATCAAATTTACTGCTGAATTAAACCCTATACCTGAAGATGCTGGAGCTTCAGTCCCGTCAGTAAGAAGGTAGCATGGTAAATGGACAAGAGAGGTCGAAGTGTGGTCAGATCGCGACGGTTCTTCCGTACTGGAATTTACAGCATTCGCATTCACATTCACATTCATTTGAAACAGTAAAGGTGCTACAGCAGATGTGGACACTGGCCTGTCAGAGTCAGAGGAGGACCCCAATGCTTGTTGCTGCAGGCAGTGGGGTTGGTGGTGATCAGGCACCGGGAGAAGGGACAGAACGTAAGGGTTCAATCGCATGCAGTTGGCATCGCAGTAATATGAAAATAGTGTGTACCTGAAGAGATAACACAACGAGGCGAGCAATACACATTGTGTAAGACCGTTACAAGATTTGACATGATGTTGTACCAAGTTATTTTTGTAACAGAACATCACGCTTCTATTAAGGTCTCGTCATTAAGTTTTTACAAATGAATTTACTGCTTTCATCCCTATTGAGTGAAACATGAAATGAATATTAAACACTCATCATACGAATATTACCACACTTATTTCTATTTGGCCCTCCATAGAGATGGTATGTAAAGTCACAGGGGCTAAACAGGAAATTGAATTTAGTGATATCAAAAGGAGTCCTATGTTTAATTGATAAATATCAACATTATTACCTTTGGTCTGGATACCTGGTGCAAAGATCCACTATGTCAATTTCCTGAAAGAAAAAGGCCATTTGTAAGTAGAAAGTCAAGCAATTTTTAATCTTAGACATAAAAGTCATATTAAGTTTCAATAAAAATATACTCTGGCAGTGAGACGACGCCCATTACGCTCAAGAACTCTGCGGATATTGTTACGATTCCGTCTTTCCCTCATCCTCTCCAGAGTGTAGTCATCTCTTCCATGCCCACTACTACTAGGCATCTTCAACTGGACCTGTCTGTTCATAAACAATAAAAAGCTTTATAGTAGAAGAGGATATAATGTATTTGGTTTAAGAGGACCAATTTTTCATAAACCCTAAACCAAAAACCCTAGATGGAAATTAACCAAAAACTACAAACTCAGAACCTAAAACCCAAATTGGAACTTTAAATATTGTATTCAAGTACTTATTGCATCAAATCATACCAATGTAGATGAGTGGGTTTTAAGAAACAATTGAATATTTTGATATTAAAAAACAAGAAGTACAAGTTTGATTAAAGTTGAAATTGACAAAATTCATTTGTTTTTAAGAAGTATACTTTTGAGTACCAAACTAAATACATTTTTATTTTATTATTAATTTTTAAAATTATTAGAGCAGAAAAACAGAATTACTGATATCATAACATGCAAGCTGGTACCCTCCCTATAAACACAACATATGATTGTTCCTTAAATCACATACCCAGATGAAACTGATCACAAACTAACTGCAACTGTGCGTATAGCTTACAACCACTTATCTCCCATTCTTTAAGTAATAAATAAATCAAACACCACCATGTAATTTATAAATTTCCCACATTATGCAGCACGCACTAATTTGTACTTTCAAAAAGTAGTACTTCTTTTTTTAATTAAAAAAACTTCTTCTGTTAATAGTCACAATAAGTGCCAGTATCAATTAGAAGTAACAAGAATACAAAAGAATAACCAGATGAACTCACATTGATAAATCAAGCTTAAATTGGGAAGGATTAACATGAATAATCGAATTGAGAGACCAAAACAATTCGTTCAGCATCAGAACAAGGAAGACAGAAATTCTTAACTTCTGATAACCCCCACCCAAAAAAAAAAAAAAAAAAAAAAAAAACACAAACTTTCAACAACCACACCCAATGAAGTCACACTCATCTAAGCCGAGATTGCATACCTACTTCCTTGAACTCGGATCAATCAGTGAGAATTAAGACATCACAACAGAAACCAAATAAGAATTCTCAACACACAATCTATAATCAAAATTCTAGCAATAACAAAAGTAGCTTCTAATTCCCTTAATCAAAGGACACTGAAAATATCAACTATATATACTCGAATTTTACCCCAAAAAATAATACAAGAGAAAATTAAAACAAAAAGTCAATAAAAAAAATAGATGGCCGGGTTGAGAAAGCGACCTAAACGAATCAAAGCGAGACGATCGAAGTGGGGCCTGATTGATACTCGAATCAGTAAGGAAGAGCACAGAGACGAGATGAAATGCAACACCTCCTCCACTTGCAAAATTCTTGCAATTACGCCTGGAATAGTGATCTTATTCCTCCGAGTGATCCTTCTTCCTTCACGATTTCTTCGCGATCAGACTGGGGAGCAACAAACTGAGAGCGACAGTGCCAAAGCAACAGAGAGAGAGAACAGAATTGTTCCAGTGTACGGAGGAAACAGAGGGATAAACGAATTTATAGGCAGAGAAGGGAAGAGAGAATGAGGAGTGGCGAGAGATTTAATTTGGTTTATGCTCCGAGTTTGTATACGATATGCAAAAAGGAGAAAGAGAAGCCATAGGAGAACAGGTAGGTGGCGAAAAAAATGAGAGTTTAGAAGGACTTAAAAATTATTGATGAAAATTTAGAGGGGGAAATCTGGATATAGTACTTCATTTTTCATCTATATCCGAATAAAAAAACATGATTACAATGGAATTTTATCATTGCACAAACATTATTGAAATGAGAATATAGCAATTTAAAAGAAATTAATTTTGGTAATTTTATGATCTTAATCTAGAAAATTATGTCATTTTTTATGGATAAATGAACTGTTCAGAATTAATTTCTTGAAATGGTATTATGTCTGTAGTTCGTCCGACAACTTGCTACGTAAATCAAACATACATTCTTGATAAGAAAATATTATGTCAGAGCGCATGCAACCATTCAGTTTGCGACGCGTGTTACAATGTTATACGTCATTGCTGGAATAATTTATATAGTTGCACGTGAAAAAATGATAAATGCCAATTTATTATTGCAGCACTTCGACAAGCATTAAAAGCGACATGTATAGAAAGAAATTTGTTTTTATATTGTCGAAATTACATACGATAAGACAACACCTGATATTTGACAGTTATATTAATTAAAGCTACAAAATACGATAACCATTTATCCGACAATCATATCCAATGTTCGATCATGCGTCAAGCACAATTAATGAAAGCACACAGAAGATAATTAAAATATCGAACTTTTATGTAAAACTTTCATTTTTCATTGCTCCTGATAGTCAGCATCATTAATTGCGAAAAAATTAAAAATAATATAAATATCAATAAATTCAAAATATAAAATAATATTGCACATCTAGAATATCAAATTATTCGTATTATATTTTCAATTTCTAAAAGTGTTGTCATATATGAGGAATAATTTAAAAAATACTTCAATTTTATTGATTAAACCCATGCCTTCATAACTCATTTTTTAGTTTTATTTCCAATCAATATTTCATGGTAACTATATAATGTTAAAAAAATAGAAAGCACTATAAGATAAAATAGTTTTTTTAATGTATTCTTTACACAAGGTCAGAATATATAAATTTTCAGAACAAAAGATTCCAATTAGACATTTCGATGGGTACTAGGGAAAAAGTTTTCATAGAAGCTGAAGGGCCTTTAGGGGCTGTTTCATAATTTTGTTAGTAAATATAGGAATATGTGTAAATGTTAAGGTTTGATTCCTTCAAGGATACTCTGATGCGCCATGCTTCTTCTCGTGTGCGCTGAGCGTGCCTAGGAGTTAATCGTTCGAACTTCTATCAAGACTTGGTCCATATCTGAACCCTCAACAAGTTGTTCTTACTGCATGCAGGTTCATGAGAAACTGTTTCACACAATTTTATATCCTTATCGCTATTAGCCCTTTTGGTGATATGATAACACCTGGCGCATTACGACAAATCGTAAGGTGGGTTCCCTTCTGGTGGGGTTTGTTCTTTAGCGGACAATATGAATGTAGACCGAAACCAAACCGGGCGTATTTAAGTTTTTATTTTGCTTCCTGTAGCGACTTTGGTTTCCCAAACAGAAACGGCTGGATGTACCATTTTAATATCACCAACGTGTTAAAATTAACTGGAGATGTCCAGTAACGAACGACCGTAGTTATTCTGTTAGAGATGCACAATTTGGGACAATGTTTTTCATCTCTGCCGTCCGATTGACTGTTTTTCTGGAACGGTGACAGTACGGGATACCTCCAGTTACTATAACTGGATGAGTTTTGCGAAAATATTATGGTTTCATTTTTTATTTTCTCTGGCAAAAATAACTTCTGCTGCTAACGTCGTCTGTCAATGATTTTCTATAACAATAGGATGAAATTATTCAATAAAAAAAAGGATGAAATATCTAATAAGAATATATAATTAAAAAAATAATTTATTCTATTACATTTTTTAATTCCACTACTATTGCTGTACTAAAAGTGTTGGTGGTAAACGATGGAACCAATCTATCATTTGTACAGTAAATAAATAATTTGATTTAACAAGTATAATAATCTAGATAGTGTGTAGAGAATATTTTCTTAATATTTTATATAAAATAGGAGTTGCTTAATTGTTTGTTTATATAAAGGGAAAGTGTTTGCTGGAAAGATATGCTTGTAATTTTAAGCATAAAAAATGATGAACATACATTAATTGCTTGACGAGAAACTTATGAAGTATATAAAAATAATTTCAAATAATTTAAAAATATAAAGGCAAGTACATTGTATGAAATGTTTTGACCAGAAACCATTGAATCTTTCATGATTTCATGTATCAGAAATAAATGTACTGCGGAAACTATTTGAAACAAAAAATATATATATTTAATTTTTTTACTGCATAAACAATATTTGTTAGAAAGTTAGTATATAGAGTGAGGCTATGATGTTCCCCAAAGCATCAAACACACTGTACTTCGTCCTTATATCTTCGATTTCAAAGTTTAAATGACCGATCCAAATCGTTGAACTTGATCTTCATATTAAAATCTTCTGGGAGACCGAATTTTACATTTTTTTTATTTCTTTACAATTTTTTAGAGATGTCGAAAATCATTCATATCAGATGATCCAAAGATCGTTAGATTAATCAATTTTTCAACCCTTTGGAAAAAATTGTAAAAAAATTCAAAAAATATAAAATTCGGTCTCCAAGAAGAATTTAATATGAAGATCAAGTTCAACGATTTGGATCAATCGTTTGAACTTTGAAATCGCAGATATGAATGCGAAGTATAACACGTTTGGTGCTTTGCGGAACACCATAGCCTCACTCAATATTTCCTATCAATAAATCTTTTAGAAAATTTTCACAATCTACACTATTTCGAAAAAAAATTCCAGGCAACTTTTGTTTTTTACTTTTTTACTGCGAGACAATCAGAGAAAATTATCCTACTATTTGCAAGAGAAAAATAAAATTTTAGTGCATACCAATCAGTCAATCACACAACAAATCATGCTACAAAATTCAACTCCGGATTAAAAAATAAATAAAAGATATGCATTTGTATTAAATTTCTAGGGATATTTGAATATGCGTCAAGTTTTTTGCTGAATTTGAAGGTCAAATGTCAAAGGAAAAATAATTATTTCACTAGAAAGAAGAAAATTTGATAACATCATCTTTCATACATAATATAATATAATATTGAAAAAAAATATTTTCATTAAGAATCAACTGTTGTATTAATATACGATACTGTTATGTAAAAACTCGTGCAAATGTACTTGCTTTATTTTTTATATACGCATATTTATAGAATTATTCCAACTTATACGGCTACACAAGACCTACTACTTTAGGTGACATGTCAAAAAAAAATCATTATAAAAAAAGTAGGAAGCATTTAATGTGTATTAATGTATTATACATATTGTTAGTTTGAATTAATCCAACAATATTGGATTTAGTTGAATCACTGACACGGCCGTAGAATTAAGGGAAAAGAGGGCTTTTAATTTCTATAATTCCACAAATTTTAGATCTGAAAATAGAATGCTAGCACTATAATTTCATGCCCAATGGCCTTATTGAAATTTCATGGTGTTGTGTAACAACGTACTTCTTCGTATTTGTCGATTTGCAAAATTATTTTAAACTCTACCGTGTATTAGTATTTTAGATTGTGTGCAGAGCATTAATAGCCAAAGAAAAACAGCAAGCAAGAAGTACCAAGCAAATTCAAGATCAAGCATTAATGTTATGTGTAAAATTATTTGTAACTTGCTAATTAAGGTGATTTGAGCTTGAGAAAATATTCAACTCAGAACTTAACCGTTACCTAACGGTTACAACTGTTGGTAACGGTTGGTTCCTTCCATAACCATTTTGAAATCCACAATTTTAACCTTGATTCTAGCAGGCTATCGTTACCTAACGATTATAACCGTTGGTAACAATTGTGAGTTAACTCAAATTCCTCGTTTTGTCAAACTTTGCATTTTGATCCTAGCTAACAATCGTTAGCCAAAAGTTATAACCGTTGGTAATGGTTAGCACAGAATTTCCAACATAGAATTTCATTTCAACTAACCGTTACCAACGGTTATCAACAGTTGGTAGCGGTTTGCTCCGCCAGGCTGTTTGGAAGTCCTAATTATGCACCTCTATATAAGGAGATAATAAATTCCTTTCCTCTAACTTGATCAATTTTGAATTCCCAACAGCCATAGCCTTCTAAACTTCATTGTTAAGCAAAAACCTTGATCTAATTCTCTCAAGCTCTCTTGATCTTAAATAGCAAAAACCTTGAGCGATCCTTGAGAAAGCTTTGTAACTTTATTATTTTCCTTTGTGATTTTGATCGAGCCTAGTCTCTAACTTCGTGTGTAAAGAGCTAGATTTCAACTTTGTACAAGAACAATTTGGTGATTAGTGAATCGGCTCGATCTCGTTACCAAGTCGGGGGATCGGGAGTCCCAGAGAATAGGCTCGTCTATAGCCGAACTCCGTTAACTTATCGGTGTCACGCGTCTACAATTTTTGTTTGATCATTCCTTAACTCTCTTATTTACTTTTCATTATTTATTCTAAACTGAATTGTTTTGGTGATATAGAAAAATTGTGTAAGCCATAACATTTGAATTGCGCATTTTTATATTAAATAAATCTAGAAATCAAATTATTACCTATTCACCCTTCTAGATTTCTCACATGGAATTTCTTATTTTCAAAATCCATCAATAGAATGCTAGCAAAGAGTCATTTTCCTATGAAAAATAATTTAACAAACTTTTTTTTGTTAGAATTAATGATAGCCTATGATTCTCACAAGTGAAGACATGATTGAAATTGATTTAAATTCACAGTAAATTTTACCAAAAGATTATGTTGCAATTTTTTAGGTAGTATTGTGCTCTTCTCCGAATGTGTCAGTACTCATCAGTGTATAATTTTAAATTTAGGAAAATGTTTAGTCGATTTGCGCACTGAGACCATCATCCATACGCACTAGACGTGTCTAGTTGAGTTTCGACGAAAAATTGTTCTACATATTATGCATGTTGTTTTTATTATTATGCATGTTGTTTTTGTTATTATGCATCTAATAACATGCATAACAGTCCAAATGATGTGCATAATAACTTAATTAATTTGAGTTGTGCATATTAATAGTATTATTATGCATGTTATTTGTATTATAATGCATTTGACAGTATTTATATTCAGATTTTTATTATACATGTTAATTACATTAGATAAATGCGTTATTATGCATATTATTCATATTATTTTACATGTTATTAACATGCAAAATAACAAAAAAATATGCATAATAATATAAATAACATGCATAGTAATTAAAACAATTTTCAAAATGAATGCAACTGAATTAGTCTAGTCCGCATCGATGAGCGTATCGACCTCTGTTTTCAGTCGAGTGTCCAGTCAGTTATATACATAATAACAAAAATAATATGCATAATACGTAAAATAACATGCATAATAACAAAAACAACATACAAATTGAACCAGACTGGACCCGTTCTATTGTGATAGATTACTGGATCGATATATCAGCTCCCTTAAATATATTACTTAAGTGTTTTTAGAGATTTTCATCACATCTCTATTATACGGACCGTATATATTATATCAAATTTGGCAGACTTATCTTTTCCCTCGTCGATTCAGGATATGCTTTAAAAATATTAAATTAATTAATAGTTGATTTGAAAAGAAATCAGTGTTATTGGGGAAATTGATTTAACACAAGTCACACAACACAACTCTTTTTTTTATTATTTTCAAGAGAAATTGGTATTGTTGGAGAATTAGGGTTTGGATTCGGATAATCCCTTGTCTGATTGTCTCGTGATATTCATATTTGTTACAAAAGCAAAGAAAAAAAAAATACTATAATAGTTAAAATTAACATTGTTTTTTGGCAATACTAAAACTTTTAACAAATAATACCTAAAATACATAAACTTTTATAACATAAGTTGCGTGTATTTTTTTTTCTAAAAATACTACGACAATGTTACACATTTAATAAACATTGTTTTTGTAGTTGTTGGTGTATAACTAATATTGACGACCATTAACATTTTTATTAAAATATTTGATGGTAAAGTGCGGATCTCATCATTATGTGAAGAGAAGGGCATGAATTATATTCATCATTTTTATGTAGCATGTTTCACTAAAGCAATATACCATAATCACAATATATTATTGTTAGACATGGGTGGCATTGTGGATTACACAGTGCCAAGAAACAACGATTCCACACTGTATTTATTTCTAATATATCACAATATATCATTGTTGAATATTAGTGGCACCGTGGATTTCACAGTGCTAAGAAATAGTGATTTTATTGTCAATGCTACAGTGAAATCACTGTTTTGATTTTTTTACAGAGAAGACATAGATAGTGACATAATCGTTTTTTTATACTAGAAAGACATAGATAGTGACGGAACCACGTGTCTCCTCTAGTATTTATCATTTATCTTAATATGATTGTTTGTTTACAATGATGATATTTTCATTTGAAAAACAAGGACCACATGTTGTAATTATTTAGTGAATTAACATCCTTTGTCATAAGTTTCTATGATAGTAAGTTAGGTGCCATAATTCTTTTTATGAAAGAATAATACTGAGAGTGAGAACCATAAAAAAAGCCATCAAATGCAAATCTGGCATGTTTGAGTTTGATCCAAGGGCTGAGATTTTTTGACAATTTTGTATTACATATAGTTAAACTATTTTTTTTTTGAGATAAAGATGAGAGTCAAACTACTCAAATTTAAATGACATAAAAATTTCTATCCGGGTTTTGAATCAAGACCTGTTACATAGAGATCGTTTCTTTTAACCACCAGACTAAAAGCTGGTTCTGATTCTCAATTATAGTTAAACTATGACAGCAATAGAAAAAAGACATGCCTGAATTTAAAAAGAGAAAAAAAAAGGTTCAATTTTGTAATGAGGGAAAATTAGATGAATTTTTTTAAACGATTTAGCAGATCTCCATGCAAAAAAAATTGTACTTTTTAATTAAGTAATTTATCATTATATGCTTGTATTTGCAAAAGGTAAATTGTTCTGTCATGTTAACAGTTTAGAAATATTATTAAAATTAATTTTACTTTTTTTCATTTCCGTAAATTACTTTACTTTTCAAATTAGATTTTGCAAGTGTTAATTTAGCCATTCTCGTCATTGTTGAAATTGATATTTGGAAAATTTTGCAAATGCCATGTGGCATGTCAAACTACCATTTTAAATTTAGACAATTTTCCAAATTAAACAGTACTCTACATTTTCTGCAAATTCAATTTCAAACATGAAATCAAAATTTTTAAGTAGTTGAACGAGATTGCTAATTTAACAAATATTCCATTCGTGAAATTATAATTGTAAAAGACACAAAAATTTGTAAAGTAATTTTTTAAGTAGAAAGAAATTGCACAAGAAACAAATAATTTAACAAGAGAGAATTAACTACAAGTGCATTTAAAGCTACTATTATTTTGAAACATAATTAAAAATAAGTGGTTTTCATAAATGCGAGTCAAGAAATGCGATGCTCTCATGCCACGTGTCACCAATAATTGTCTAATTGAACACCACTTGGCAAAATAGAAATAAATAATTGTACAAGTTGGGACCTGTCTCGTTTTTGTGATGTCATGTTGAGATTTTTGACATTTTCATTTTATATATTTTTTAGCATACATTTAAATTTAGAGCAATTTTACACATTGTGCTTGTTTTTCAAAAATCACAAAAATGCTCATTTTCTAATTTTTTTTTTTTTGCCAATATACTCTTGTGGGCTCCAATCCAAACTTTTTCCACGATTTTATATTTGAGAGGAAGTGAAGAGGAAGGAAAATGAGGTAGAAAATATTTGAATTGAAGACCACAAAAATATATTGGCAAGAAAATTTAGTGGAAGAACAACTTGTGTGATATTTTGAAAATCAAGGACAAATTTAAAATTGCCCATCAAATTTATGTTATCTCATAATCATTTTTTTAAAATATTATATAAATTAGAAATATTAATTTTTTTATGTATTCTTTATTATTTAAACAATTTTTTCTTGACTCAAATTTGATGCATATCCAATCTAAATATTAAAAAACGCATCTATCAATTAGACTCATAATTTGAACAACATTTTATAAAAAAAAATATGTACCGCAATAGTTAAAATGTACCATAAAGTTGAATATAAATTGAAAATATCTAATAATATTATACGAGCGAGGATATGATAATATGCATAGTACACTCCATTTCATATTATGTTGCAATGTATGTTTAACTTGTTCAATAAATTGAGATTAATTAAGTTGCTCAATAAATTCTTAATATCAAAATTTTGTAGGAAATCAAATTTCGTGATTTTTTTAGAGTTGTCTTGCTATTTTTTAAAATATTTCTTAAAAATAGCCTATATTTAATATTACAAAAGTGTAATTTCTGGGTTTTTTTTAAAAAATAGCAAAAAAGCTCTAAAATCACGAAATTTGATTTTCTTCGAATTTTTGATATAAAGAATTTATTGAGAAAATTAAACAATAATAACCGTGTAATACGAAAGAGAATGTACTATGCATATTATCATATCATTGCTCATATTATACTATACTGAACTGAAATTCACATTCGATAAAATACTTCATAAAATGAAATACCAATCGAGTTGTTCACACAACCTCGAAATTTGTGCGTATTAATCTCAAAGAACCATCGTATTGCTACTTCATTTTATGAAATATTATTGATACACTGAACTCTATGTCTATCACAAATAATATGCTACAAGCCTACAATTGGAGTGATTACGACATTGATGTAACAAATTGATACAATTAATCAAATATTTCAATTAGTCCCCATCTCACCTCATAAATGTCACCCGTGTACTTAGTTTTCCATCCAACTGAAAATACACACTTCTTTGACTATTATGAATTTTTTCTTTACTAGTTATGTCCAATTATTATTTTTTCAATTGAAATGGACATTTCCTTCACACATTGACTTAAACTTGAATGCATTTTTTTTTTACAACGGACGACAATTGCCTTGAACAATTTTATGTATAAACATTGTTTATTTTTATTACTATTTTTTAGTCATTTTAAAAATACAAAATAAATACTTATAAAATTCTAAAAATAGAAAATTTTGGTATCCCACAAGATTTTGATATAAATAAATTATTGAGCATGTCGAAATTCTAACTGCCAGTTTGTGTGATTTGATGATCAAGCACCATAACCCAGTTATATATATATATATATATATATATATATATAGAGAGAGAGAGAGTTGTGCTAAAATACTTTATAAAGCACAACCATGCATATACTTTAGGCTCGTATCTCGAGATATAAAGTGAAAAAAACCGATCAAGACCGTTGAAAATGTTCTCCATACTAACAAAAATTTGGAGACCAAATTTTACATTTTTTTAAAATTTTTTACTATTTTATCGGATGGATGCAAAATTGGTTAAATTGAAGGTCTGTAAATCGTTAGATTAATGAATTTTCTACTTACCCGATAAAATAGTAAAAATATTCAAAAAAATGTAAAATTTGGTCTCCAAATTTTTATTAGTATGGAGAACATTTTCAACGGTCTTGATCGGTTATTTGCACTTTATATCTCGAGATACGAGCCTAAAGTATATGCATGTTGGTGCTTTATAAAGTATTTTAGCACAACTATATATATATATATATATATGAGCATGGCTAAAATAATATGCATAGTACACCACATAACGTACTATGCATATAGATATAGGTCAATAAATTGAGATTTAAGTTGCTCAATAAATTCTTCATATGAAAATATTGTAGGAAAACAAATTTCGTGATTTTTAGAGCTTTCTTGCTATTTTTAAAATATTTTTTAAAAACAGTCCAGATTTAATACTACAAAAGTGTCATTTCTGGATTGTTTTTAAAAAATATTTAAAAAATAGCAAGAAATCTCTAAAAATCACGAAATTTTATTTCCTACAAGATTTTGATATGAAGAATTTATTGAGCAACTTAAATATTAATTTAATGATCAAATTAAATACAAATGACCCCATAGTACGTTATGTGGTGTACTATGCATATTATTTTAGCCATGCTATATATATATATATATATATATATATATATATATATATATGAGGAGGGATTCGTAGCCGCTCGCAACCGCTCCATCATACCAAGTGTAAATCGTCGATCTGGACCGTTGAAAATATTCTCCATACTAATATAGACTTGGAGACCAAATTTTATATTTTTTTGAATTTTTTTACTATTTTATTGGAAGGGTTGAAAATTGAATGTTTGTAAATCGTTAGATAAATAAATTTTCAATCCATCCGATAAAATAGTAAAAAAATTCAAAAAAAATGTAAAATTTGATTTCCAAGTCTATATTAATACGGAGAATGTTTTCAACGGTCCGGATCGGTCATTTACATTTGCTATCATGGAGTGGTTGCGAGCGGTTGGAAGTTTGGCGGCTACGGATCCCTCCTCTCTCTCTATATATATATATATAGTGAGGCTATGGTGTTCCGCAAGCACGTGCTTTGCAATTGTGGACCATTAGATCACGAAATATCATGTTGGCACGAATCACAAAGCGTCATCCAATGGTCCACAGTTGCAAAGCGCATGCTTTGCGGAACACCATAGCCTCACTCTATATATATATATATATATAGGGATAGGTTATTGTGAAAGCGTTTGCACTTCGGTATAAGTGCAAAAGTTACACATTGTATATTTTTTAGAGATCTAAATTTAAATTTAAGTTGCTCAATAAATACTTCTTCTCAAAGTCTTGTAGAAAATAAAATTTCATGATTTTTGGAGCTTTATAGCTATTTTTAAAAACAATCCAGCTTAATATTGAAAAAACATGACATTTTCAATGATGTTTTAAAATTTAACAAATAGCTAGAAAACTTCAAGAAATTTGATTTCCTACAATATTTTCATATGAATAAATTGTTGAGCAAACTCAAATTTTAAGTTGAACTTAAAAAGTTATAAAATGTGTAATTTTTGCACTTCGGCCGAAGTGCAAACGTTTTCACAATAATTTTTGCACTTCAGGTGAAGTGTAAACGGTTCAGATTATATTTTTTTGGACTCAAAACATTGATTTAAGTTGCTCAATAAATTCTTCATATTGAAATCTTGTGGGAAATCCAATTTCGTGATTTTTTGAGCTTCCGAGATATTTCTTAAATATTTTTTAAAATAGTCATATTTAATATTAAAATAATGACCTCTTCAGGGCTGTTTTTAAAAAAATATTTAAAAATTGCCAGGAAGCTTCAAAAATCAAGAAATTTGATTTCCTACAAAAATTTAATATGAAGAATTATTGAGCAACTTAAATTAATGTTTCAAACCCTAAAAATATAATTTGAACTGTTTGCACTTTAATCTGAAGTGCAAACGTTTTCACAATAATCTAACTATATATATATATATATATGAGCATGGCTAAAATAATATGCATAGTACACCACATAACGTACTATGCACCCATTTGTATTTAATTTGGTCATTAAATTGATATTTAAGTTGCTCAATAAATTCTTCATATCAAAATCTTGTAGGAAATAAAATTTCGTGATTTTTAGTGCTTTCTTGCTATTTTTTAAAAACAGCCCAGAAATGGCACTTTTGTAGTATTAAATCTGGACTGTTTTTAAAAAAATATTTAAAAAATAGCTAGAAAGCTCTAAAAATCACGAAATTTAATTTCCTACAATATTTTCATACGAAGAATTTATTGAGCAACTTAAATCTCAATTTAATGACCTATATCTATATGCATAGTACAAAATGGGGTGTACTATGCATATTATTTTAGCCATGCTCTATATATATATATATATATATATATATATATATATATACACACACATCATTCACCCACTCACTTCATAAATGTTGCGTATGATATTTGGTGTGCTTACTAATCATGGTTTTTCTCAACTGAAGAATCCAAAAAAGTAATTCGGAAGTGCTTTGCAAAGTGCGGCAAAACGCATACTTTGTGATTGTAGATTATTGGATTGCGTTTTGTGATTAATACCAACATGTTGATCAAATATTCAATGATTTGACAATCGCAAAGCGTGCGTTTTGTCGCGCTTTGCAAAATATAGTAACACAACTATATATATATATATATATATATATATATATATATATATATACATCATTGACCCACTCACATCATAAATGTTGCATATGATATTTGGTGTGCTTACTAATCACATTTTTTTGTCAACTGAAGAATCCAAAAAAAGTAATGTGGAACTTCACTTCTAATAACTCCTGTGTAACAAACCATATTGTCTGGTAGCTTTTGAAAAACCCACTTTCTTTTTTGGAGCTTAATGCAGGTTACCGTTGGGAAATAAAAAGAAACTAGTTTTATTTATGTAAACATAACCACATCAAATGACACGTATAAATGTATTTTGAACAGCTTTTAGCATTGTACAAACTTGTAACTGTCAACCTCTTTCAATTAACTTCTTTCTTCCTTTCACTTTTCTTTTCTTTTTTTTCCTTTTTTTTGTTCCAACAATTGACAGAAACTTAAGATTTCCTTTAAAGAGAAGAAATAAGAACGAACGATTTTGGCTAATGTGAGGATTAGAGGAGGAGAAAGGTGCGAGTGAGGCAGAGGTGCAATATACAGGGGATTTTATAGCAAAATTTCAATTATAATACAATTATGTTGTCAGATATCAATAGTTAGTTAGTTAGTTAGTTAGTTAGTTACAAACTTAATTCTCAATTGGCATGATTTATTATTTAATGATAATGTATAAAAGAGTGGATTATTTAATACTAATGCATATAACAGGGGATGTAGAAACTTTTTAGTTATGAAGAATTATTTACTAATAAAAAATTACATGTTAACTTAATTTGAACTCACTTATTATTTTGTAAACAGGAGGTCAAATGAAGAACCTTAACATATTTATAAAAAACTTCCATAACACATTGTATTTTATTAGAATAATATTTTCTTATCTAGTTATTTGGATCCTCAAAACTGAGACAATAACATAAAACATGAGCTATTATTGTGTCATATGTTCCTAACATAAATAAAGAGCAGTCTAATGCATGTAGCTTTCGCTCGCGCGGGTCCGGAGGAGGGGAGAAGGGTAGAGATTTTAGGGAAGGTTTTTTTTCAAAAAAGTTTTATTCACTCATGCACAACCTAGTAACTTTACATGATATAACTTTGTATTTATTTTTTAATACAATCTAAGCAGCATCAAATAAATTTCATCAAAACATGTCATTCATAATTATTTTCTAAAATGTTTCGTTGACCATCTTATAAATCAGATGAGTGGGTCGTAGTTAATATCATAGATTAATCTACAAATGTGAGGTGTACCATTTAGTTTTTATTTCATGAAGGAATTTAGGAAGCAATCAGGCAAATAGTCAAATAGATATTCATGTCAATTATATGAAATAAGATTCTGAGTGTAAACTTATGATTCTCTTTCGACTAGTTTCGTTCTGAATGACCAAGTTCATCACATATATCAATTAGAAGATCAGTAGTTCATTTCATTTGAATAACCAAACTTGTTAAAAAATTCACCTCTTTGATTTACTGTTCCGGTTTGCCAATATTGCTAAAGTGAGTAACTCATTCCTTGTGAACTGCTCTCAAATTCAAGATGAATTGAATTGATTTTCAATGCGGTGGTCATCAAAGAGCTAGTTCTGTTTATATCAGAAACAAAAAGCTAAAACTGATATAAAATAATAATGAGGTATTTTTCCTATAGCCCCTTTATACAGTGATTTTCATAGTCACATAGATACAAAAAAACATGCTCGACAATGCAATCATCAGTTTCGTACATACATCCTCAGTATGCAAAATGAAAATTTCATTGTACCAGTTATCACCCAACATACCGGAGCAAGACACCGTCATTACCAAGAACGAAACCCTTGCGGTCATTGAGGAATCTGCAACAAAATAATAATGATAATAACAACAAAACTCTTTCGAAGTAGAATAAGAGTACCAGGCTTGATTGGCGTTTATACCAAATGTATTCAGCCAAGTTCTCATCCTTTCTAAAATTTTGGCCTCCTTGGTTAAAAACTTTATTCAAAATTGCTAAAAAAAGAAACAGTGACTTCAGCTTGGTTGTAGTCAATACGATTCTCTGAAATATAACCAAACTAAATAAGTAAATGTTCCAAGTGAAATGTAATATTACTTGACGTTGTAGAGATTAGCAGCTATATTATCAGCCGCCTTTTCACGGGTCCACTTTTTCCCACCATTTTTTGATTTGAGCAATACACCACTTCCTCCAGCTGCCCATGCCTCCTCCTGAATAATATATTTTTTTTATTAGATTTCATAAAATAGATTATGTCTCTCATTACTTCATTTTTTAGTTAACAAGATCTTTCTGAGAACAAAAGGACATGATTCTTCAGGCAATTGAAATTACCTCTGAGCGGTAACCGACATCTAAGAGACCAAATCCTCGGCTCTGCACGGGGACTTCTTCAAAATCTTCTGTTATCTGAAACAATAAGAATGCATCTTAAATAAAGGCATTATTAACTGCATTGCATCAAAATCTATTCAGGTTTATATATACTCCAAAAAGATTCTTCAGAAAAATATATGATTTAACACTTGAAAATTTTACTCAGCAAGCACTAGTGAGGTACTATCATTTTTCATGAGATGAAGATGGGGGTCAAAGCAACCCAAACTTAAATGTCCGAAAGGCACCCTCAGCCGGGTTTTGAACCCATGACCTCACACACGGAGGGTGTTGCTTTTACTGAGGGTACTATCATGATCACATAGTTCCATCATTTAAGTAAAATCCATCAATTTGTCGCATGAAGTGTAGAAACATACACCAGTCCCTTTACTGAGATAAAGGCCCCCGCCTCGCACTAGAAGCCAAAGACCACCATCTGCTCTCCACCCCATGTTTTGTATGCGTCTTGCCACTGCTCTGTTATGGGGTTGCCAGAAAAGCTGCAAAAACAGTTAAGAACAACTTATTAACAAGGGAAAACAACTTTATTACTTTGGCAAATGGACTGAAATCAAGATATAGGTGTAGGCCAAAAAGCTAGTTTCCAGTAATTTGGAAGCTGGTGATACCTTAGTACCACTTCATTTTGAAAAATAAAATATGTTGCAAGAGTGCAAGACCCATCCAACCATGTCAAGTTTGACCTCCAGGTCAATTCCAATATGCAGAAGTGATACATGACTACAACAATTTCTTGGTATCATCTACAAAAGTACATACTTTATTCAGAAATACAAATTAAGCTTCCTGTCCATAGTAAATTCTCCTATGACTCCTACCAAAAACTAATATGAGTTTTCAATTTCAGAACACAACCATGCTGAATGATTCAAAATCCAATTACTAGAATCCTTATTCTTTTCGTCAGTTAGCAGGTTTAACACACTCTCGGGGTGTCTTTCAACAAATTCCACATCTCACAGAGACCAGAGCTCTTGCAGAAGTCTCAATTGAAAGCATTACTGAAAAAAGGTACCTGGCCTGGCTCCCAGGTCAAATAGAAATTGCCACGACTTGAGACAGCAACATAACGTCCGTCAGGAGAGCGGTTGACAGTGTTGAAAGTTCCAGTGTAGTAGCTGGCACCACTAATTCCACTGGACACTGTTCTGCGCAAGAGAAGAAAATGGGTGGTGAGTGTATACCAACAGTTAAAAATCTTAGCTTGTTCGAGCTGATCTGCTGCTTTAGTGACATTTTAGCTAGGCAGGTGCCTCAAAAGCTAAGGAACTTAACATGTACCCATGAAAACCTCAAAAAAGCCTCGGCTTCTTCAAAAACAACAAAAACTTTGTCTATCTCTTACAAACCTATGTAACATCATTCATATGCAACCCGACAATGTATGTAAAACATACCATACAGTTAAAGTTCAGATAAAAATTATCTTTGTTATTAGATCAAGGTGAATAGTAGAGGTCCATAATTTTAAAATGGGCATATAAGATAGGGGGTCCAAATGCTTAAGCTTACAGTGACTGTTCTGCATTGTGTTTATAATTGGAGAACAAGCTCACAAAACTGCTAACCAAAATTCAATGCATTTTAGTCTCATAAAGTAAATTTAGAAGATCCTACGCATAAAGTTACCTGTTTAGGGTAGCTGAGATACTCTCCTGCACAGCAGCTTTCCAATTATAACCACGATTAGAGGTCACATAAATTGCACCTTGGTCAGTCACCATTTCAGCGCTTTTTTCACCAGTAGCTTTTATATAAACCTATACACAATAGTCAGAAATGTAATAACGCTATAGCTTTTTGCATACATTTCTAGTTACCATAATTAAAGGTTAGGTCAGATATGCCAATTTCACTCTCGGTTTAATTTAGAAGATCCTACGCATCATGGATGCAAGAAATAATGTGTTACATTCCACTGCCATAATACTCACTGTACCATCAAGTGACAAAGTGAGCTGATTCCTAGGACCTGCTTCTGTACTGGTATTGTTCGACATTTGGACCCCTTTTTAAACCCAATTTGATTGACAAAGCATTTCACAGTTTGGTTGGGTGTGCATGATTGATAATACATCTCAGTACATGAGTTAATAGAATAATAATAAATTAATACCATGTCACCAGGAAGCTGGCCACTGAGAGGAATCCGCTCCCAGCTCTCGCCGGAATTAGAGGTGTGGAGCAAAATTGCAGGTTTCCCAACAATCCAACCTTCCTTTCCCATGAAGCTTATGGAATTGAATCGATAGTTGAAATCCTCATCCTCAGCAGAAGGGATGGAGCGTGGTACCCATGTGTTGCCTCCATCCTTGGTCTCAAGTAAGGTTTGTCGTGTCCCCAGGAGAAATCCTGAAATTTTATGCAAATGATAAAAAAAATTTATAGTACAAAACACAAATGTAGCAAGCACAAACAAAGATCATCACCAAAGATCCTATTGAAGATAATATGGTAGAAATACTAATCCCTTTTGAAGATAGCACGGTACAATAATAAGCTAATTAAGTTGATAAACGTTTGTGATTCTAACAATCTTCAACCTCTTTGATTATTTGCAGCACTTCTTAGTTCTTACTTTTGAGTGTTTAATTTTTCTTTTATCTTTTTTTCTTTATATAAGGGGTCACGTTACCCCCCGGTCTTTATTGCTTTTCAAATGCCTCTTGCAGGATTTGAACTTGCATCTCTCAGTAGAGAGGCGAGGCCCAACAACATCTGTGTTAGGCCTGCGGTTCCTTTGAACCCTTAATTAATACAAACAAAAGCTTCAAGTGACAAAATATAGTAAATTAATGCAATCTATATAGGATAAATCATAAATTTGAATTTGTTCTGAACTTCTACTTCAAAAAAAAAAAAGATTTTATTCTGCACTTCTCACATTCGTCAAAATGTGTACAACTGTACATGTTTCACTTCTTGCATATTAGGAGCTGGTTAGAGACCTCAATTTCTTGGTAAAATTCAAATGTTTCACAATTGCCTCACTTTCGGTGACACTATTATTTAGTTGATTAACCATGAGAGCCAACCATAAATCCACACCCGTTCAGTTGAGCTATCTCAAAATGGACCTAATCACTAAACCTTACCATCATTAATATTTAGTTGTATTAAGCTGAGAGAATTTCAACGAACAGCTGCATAACTGTAATAAGGTAATAAACGGTCACATATATATACTGTCAAATATTGTGAAAGTTGAACCTAGTGAAACGAACTACGCTACCATAATTCCATAAACAACCTATTAAAGACTAATTTTGTACTACGACAAGACTAAATAAGAGAAAAAAAATCAAACCATGAGAGGGTTCGTCAGGAACAAAGGCAATGTCGAGCAAAACAACACCTGGATCGGTGGGGAGGTAGACGCGCTCCCATTCAGACAACTGTGGAAAATCATCAGCCTTGGCCTCCTTCCCCAAAGGAGCAAGAGCAAGAGGCACCGCCGCGACCATGGCGGCAGTCTCAGTTACAAACTGTCGCCGAGATTTGGCAATGGAGTTGCTGGAAGGAGATGACGAGGATGAGGAAGTAGAGGAAGCTCTAGGGATGATGAAGCGGGAGGGTCTTCTTGTTGCGTGGGATTTGTGGAGGAAGGGAGTGAGGTCTGTTAGATGGAGACTCGCCATTGGAGGTGGAGGTGAAGGTGGAAGGTGAGCTCAGAGAGAGAGAGAAAGACAGACACAGAGAAAGAGAGTGTGAGAGAGAGATTGTGGCTGAGCTTTGGGGGGGGGAGGTGTCGCGCTCTCTGCCTCGAGCTTTCGCAATTGGAGCGTCTGATTTGTATTGTTCCTTATCCAGTGTTGGCTGCCTGGTTTCCGCGGGCCTCATACTTCATAAATTTGTATCATCACAAAATAACAGAAAAGGGGATGTAGCTCAGATGGTAGAGCGCTCGCTTAGCATGCGAGAGGTACGGGGATCGATACCCCGCATCTCCAATTTTACTTTTTACAGTGTTTTTAAATAGATTTGTTTGTTACTCAAATCATAAAAAAATAGCTCCAAATATTACGATTCCACCAGTACCTATTCGTCCCGTGACATCTGCCCAGCCTGCTTGTAAATATTATGTTTTACTCGGAGCTAGAACTTTCTGACTATCAATATTCAGTATTGTATAGGGAGCATGGCTAACCCCAATGTACCTGAAACATAACTGACAATTTAAAGGTAAAAAGACTTTAAATATATCTTTTCTGTGGCTTCTCAATTATCGTTGCTTTCTTTATGCTATCTTCATTTCAAACAAAGTTAAGAGTTCGGTACCGGAAATTGTACTTAAAACTATACTCAATGGCGGATCCAGCATTTTGAACAGAATATGACACTTTGTGTTCCGGACTGAATTTTCAATCCAGAGCCTATTCAGAACCTGGATCAGACCTAATTTCAGTAAGAGGCACACTCAGTAAATATAACAGAAACTCTGAAGAATACTGAAATCCAGGATCGAGCAAGACAGAAACTCTAAAGAATACTGAAATTCAAGATGGAGCATTTGTCCTACCCTGAATCAATGTGAATCCGTCCCTAACTATACTTGTAGTATGTATGGACTTGTACTGCAAATATTTGTAGCTGCATTTTTCTCTCCACATAAAATTCAGATTCCATTTCTCTAACCAAAATGGCCATCAAAGTGCGGATAATTTGAAATATTTGAACTTCATAGTGCAAACATCACAGTCTGATATGAGTTTCAGGCACCAGTAAGAGAAAACAAATTATAAACCTCAAATATATTTTTGGCAGCAGTAACCGAAACTATGTAAATACCATACCAAAACTGAATGAAGGGCATGTTCTCATCAAAATGAAAGGGAAAGAAAAATAAGAAAAAGGCATTGCTCCTAAAGTACAATAACAATATGAGTGAGAAATATTTTTCTTCTTGGTGTGACTAAATGTTGGTAGAGCTTCATCATTCAGACATTTTTCCTTTTTGAAAACTCTCAGAAATTATTAAACAACATTCAAGCATTCACTAAACTGGCAGAATGCCCCTGTGTCCTTCCAATCCAATCAAGAATGTCGTCATAATCTTCATGCTTAACAAAATACTTATTCTCAGTGCGGTACGACTTCATCCTTTTGCTTTCTTCTTTTCCACCACTTTCCTTACTAATCTGCAAATCTTTTGGCACTTCTCTAGAAACATTACCATGGTAACAATCACAAACAAACCCGACAATTTCATCAAAATTCTTTGAAGCATCCATCCACATATAAGTTTTCTCGTTCCTGAACCAAATCACCTGCCTCTTGGCAAAATTTCGAGACGCCTTTTGAAATGTCGATAAAAAATCATAGAAGTACTCAGCAGAGCTCTTGCCACCTCTCTTGCGACAGTTCGATAAATATGTCATGGCTTGTCTATACCCGATTGCACGGGTAGCAGAGTTCATATCGGGTTTAAGCCCGATATCAAGAAGCCACGAGGCCTCCGATAACAACCCATCGGGGTTCCTTGCCATTTCTTCACATCGCAAGTCAATCGATCGGTACAGCTGAACACGAGGCTTGGTAAGAAAAATGCAAATGAAATCATAATCCAAATCCGTTACATTAAGATCTGTGCTCAGGTCATCCTTGCGGAACTCATCATATGGAATAGCGAAGGCCGAGGGAGGGGCTCCTGCTGACCTAATAATCTCTAGCTTGCGTCTTAGCCTGTACCAGTCGTTGACTGGTACGGCACGTGCACTTGGGTCCCCAGCTTGTACCACATGCTCAACACCCTCATTCCAATCTCCCTTTCTTTGAATATTCTCCATTTCAGCCCAAACAGCTGAGGCAACCTCTAAGCTACCCTTTGGCACACCCGGTTTACCATACAAATACCACCTTAGATATAATCCTGTGCCACCAGTCACAATCGGCACACGTCCATTGCGCAAGACCGACTCAGTAGCGACACGTGCATCTCGGTAAAAGTCACCAGCAGAGTAGTCCTCGGAGGGATGCAATATGTCAAGCAGGTGATGTGTGACCTCTGCTCGGTCGTTGAAAGATGGCTTAGCAGAGCCAACATCAAGTCCTTGGTACACAGTTACTGAGTCAGCACATATGATCTCACCATTTAGCTTTTTGGCAAGTTCGAGTGCAAGGTGACTCTTGCCGGAGCCTGTGGGGCCCGAAATTACTATGACCTTTTGTTTTTCAGGACACGGAAGAGACGAAACAGTTGCAAGGGTTTTTTGAGAGCGGTGAGAGAGGGTTTGGAGATGTGGAGTGAATGGAGAAAAAAGCTTAGTGCATGCGCTCATTAGTGAAAGAACATCTACCAGAAAAATTAAACAAGAATAACATTAGTGTAATTATACGAATGAAAAAAATTCTATTCTTAGCATATCCTACTTGTACATGAAATCTCCTAATCTGTTATTGGTCAGATTTCACATATCTGGTTTGTTCTGTTTTTTCTTCAGGTTCATCCGGTGGCACGTCATCAGCACCAACCAAATCAAACTGGTACCAATATAATGCACCAAGATGACAAGGAGACTGCAGCATTCAACACGGTAAACCCATCTTCAACTCAGAAACAAGCATACATAGCAAAGCAAGATGGTGATAATTCAATCCTGATATAAACAAAAAACTTTCACTCGGGCATTTGATCAAGCACTTGGTGAGCAACACCAACTTGTGGTAACTATAGCCATCCTTGATCCAGAAAACAGTTACTGTGCAATTGTGCATTAAGAAAGAAAGAAAGAAAGAAATACAGGCTCGGATAGAGACTGATCAAACCTGGTCTAAGGATCATTTGCTTTTCGATGTATATGGCGCGTTGATTTCGAACTGATCTTAAACATGTGAAAAGGTTAGTAAGACGGAATCTGGTTTCAGTCGGATTTTAGTGCCTTATAGATAAGATACTGTGTAAATGTTGTGTTCCTTATGGGCCTTCAGAAAAAGTAAAGTTGGAGTTAGCCCAATAATTTAAATTTTGAGTGGGCTTTTATATTTGTGCAGTATCATCATCATTATTATAAGGCCATATCTTAAATTCGTTCAATTCATCTTTTACTTGAAGTTAGACCTGTCAACGGAGAAAAATTGGGTTCTACCTTCCGTTTCGTCCTCACGAAACACGTTACAAAACAGAAATTGGTTTTGTTTTATAATGAAACGATTAACGCAACTCTCGTCCTATAAACAAAACGGTGAACGAAATGATGTGATTTTGTATTGTGCAATTTCTTATTTCATTCTATATTTAAGGGGTGTACCATATTTTGAATTGTAGGAAATTTAGGCAGAAGAAAAAAAGGAGGAAAGTGTGCAGAATATCCTTGATTGTACCGTCGTTTCATTTCTTCTTTTGCTCTCTCTCTCTCTATCTCTCACGCTCACTGCTCTCTATCTCTCTCGTCTCTCTGTCTCTTGCCCGCTGCTCTCGTGACATAAGCTTGAGGCATGTCGGTTGAAGTGCACTCGACCGTCGCCATATGTGATGTAGCCAAGTCATCTATATCCCTTTGTTGAGATTCATCATTTGAACGCCTCTTTTTTTTCTTAAACCTTAGCTTGATCTGGCACTGAAATCGACGATTTGTCGCCTTGTCTCCAGTGTACTTGATGAAGTTTAATAGGTTAAAATGCTGGAGAAAAGTTATCATTTCTCGACAGTAGGTTGTTGTTGAGACTGTAACAAGATCGCCGACCAGGGTATCTTCGCATCCAAGCAGATATATAGTTGTATTATATATGCCTCTGTTGAGTGGAAAGAAAAATGTCATAAAAAAAGGAACAAAGAGAGAGAAAAAAAAGGAAAGATAGAGAGAAGTAGAGAACGAAAGAAAAGAGAAAGAACTAAAGTGTTAGTAAGCAAACAATTTCAAGGTATTTACACTTTTCTTTTATTGTTAAATTTATTTGTTAGATTTCTACTTTTTTGTTTTTATTTGTTTCTTAAACTCATATTTTCTGATTTGCATGCAAGTTTGAAGCTCGTCTCTGATTCAGTACATATGGTTGATGATATGGATTATGATGAAGTAGATATGTCTTCAGATGAGTATGTTATTCGCAGAGAAGAGAGATAGAACTGGACCATCAGATTAAAGATTAACGCTCGACCGACCATCATATGATTCAGGGGTTTTTGATATTATTAATTATAGTGACGGAGTCAATGGGGGTTTAGGAGTGCACTGACCCCTAGAGGTGGCAAGTCGGGTCGGGTTAGTTTGACTGTTTACAATAGTCGGGTTGGGGTCGGGTTGGGTTTCAGGTCGTCATGTGTCGATAACTTTCGGGTCGGGTCGGGCGAGACCGGGTTCGGGTGCCTAAATTAGTAGGTGCCTAAATTTTATGAGTGTTATTAATGAGTTTATTCGCTCATTCACCTCAGAAGGTGCCTAAATTTTATGAGTGTTATTAATGATTTTGATTTTCAATCGAATTTGTCCGTAGCATCATTATTAGTCTGGCTTCGTCATTAATTAATTAGCATCGTTGATATGGTCAAATCAAACCTTCGCAGAGAGAGGAGAAAAAATCCGCAGATTGGGACAACTCGTCTCCTTCTTCTCTGTTGGCAGAGAGGCAACCGTCGCCACAACAACCCTTGATTTCGCTCCTTCCTCGCCTAGCAGACTGTCTTCCTCCTTTTCTCTTCTTTCTTTTTCGTGTTGCTTCGTTGTACTGCCCGGCCTCCTTTGCTCGACTTCTCTGTTTCTTTGTTATCGTTAGCAACCCTCCTGATGGTCGTTCCTTTTACTGCGTTGCGAATCATTGGATGACTATTTCGTCGATAGGCCATTTTTCCAAAGGCCCAAAATCAGAAAGTCCACGAGTTAATACTTCCCGGAAGGTCCATAAAAGACCGCAAGTACCCGAAATAGATCACAAGTATAAACAACACTTTTCGAAAGGAACTCAACCGAAATAGCATATCCCAAAATAGCATCCGGATTACACCGCCTTAAGTGTAACTCCACTATGGCACAATCTAAGTAACCGCCCACGATTGAGATCATGGGCGAACCGACATTATCGGTATAAATACACCTCCGTCCAGGAGGAAAGGGCATGAGATTTCTAAGATCATAGAACACTACAGCAAAACTCATAAACCCAAAGACAAGCAGTTAACCTCTCCAGTTAACTGCTTTCCACCCACTTCATCCCAATAACACCTACGGGCTATCTCCCATATAGGCCGTAACAGCGACTGTGGGGACATCCTCACTTAAACTAGCTAGGTTATCCAATGGCAACATCACCAACGAGAGAAGAGACGATGGGGGGAAGGAAGAGGCAGCGAAACCCTGAGACTAGGGAGCCAGAAGGTATTCGCTATGGGCCGCCTACGCCAATTGAGTCGCAACTCCGTAGGCGTCCTTCCGAAGTATTGGTGTCCACAGACCAGCCTCCCCTCGAGTCTCTCCCTCATACCCCCAGGGAAGGGCCTCCGCAAACACCTCTCCCTCCCGCGGGCACCCCTCCACCCCTACCACAACCTGGAGTAACGTTTTTTTTCTTTCCAGCAGCACCCGAATAACTTTGGCAGACCCGCCTATAACAGACCAGAGCATCCGCTGCCAGATCCACGCCTGTGGTCGCAGTACCAACCCGTCCAGGCCTCAGGCGTGTGGGAGCCTTGGAGCTACCCGTATAGAGGATACCTTTGGAACGGGTATTACACACCATACGACTATCAAAGCTGGTACACATGGCCGAGTAATTCGGCAGCGATCCCTCAACCTGCACCACCAAGACAAGCTAGACAAAACTTGAATCTAGGAACACTTTCCAGGAACTTGGCCCGCGAGTTTGAAACACTCGATGAAGATCCACCCGAAGACGGCCCTCGGGAAGGCCCCAGACTTAGGGGACCCTCAGTCCAGGTTCAGGCAGGGACGCCGATCTCCAACCCACCTGGAACCCAGCTTGACGAAGACTCAGTGGAATCTCCTCCAACAAGAAGATTTGGAACTAGAAGCTGACATGTGTCCCCAAAGATCTCTCCCGGGCACGTATTGGCCATGCATAAAAGGCTGTCAGACATGCAAGAGCGGATCGAACAGATCGAAAATGATAGAGGGCGTCGCCGCCCCTTAAACTTTGCCTCGGGTCCATTATCAAATGACATTTATACATTCCCGGTGAAGTACTTTCAGGTCCCCACTAATCTTGGAATTTTCGTCGGGGACGAAAACGAGAGGAAAAACTCGGAAGCCTTCATATACAGCATAAGGGAAAACTTCAGATCCTAGAAGCGACCGATGAAATCATATGCCGCATTTTCGTTACATGCCTAGCAGGAACTACCTTCGAGTGGTATTCAAGCTTGCCGAATGGCTCCATCAGAAGCTTTGAAGAGTTAGCAAGAAAATTTCTAGCTAAGTTCTCCAATATAAAACCCCCGGTGCCAGCATGTGATTCCTTGTTTAGCATCCAACAAAACCAGAGGGAGCCAACCCGCAAGTTCATTGGTCGATTTGTCACGACCGCCCGAATGGTGAAAAATTATAATGAAGAGTTGGCTCTCACCGCCATCCGAAAAGGGCTATTAAATACGGGTGGACCAGGTTCACTCCGATTTGATGCCTATAAAAACAACTTTTCAACTCTCCAAGAATTCGTGGAATTTGCGGAAGGATACATCAGGGGTGAGGAGGATGCGGCAAGATTTAAGCCCAATCGATCTCTGTCCCCGAAAAGAGAAATAAGAAAAACCGGGAATAGATCTCCCAGGAAGGTAAGGTGCAAGGGATATATCCCCAACTATTCCTCCTATGCCAAATGGAACCGACCTCAGAGGGAACTTCTTGCCATCGCAACAGAAAAATTTAACCTACCTCGTCCCCTAAAACCTTCCCTGTTTTAGATTATAGGAGAAAACAAGTACTGTGAGTTCCACAAGCGATCCAGACATTCCACAGAAAAGTGTCTCCACTTGAGAGACATACTTGAGAAATTAGCCAGGCAGGAAGAACTACACCGGTATATTAATAAGCAGTTCTTTAAAGAGCATGTCCGAAATTATGAAGATAACAGAAGGCCAAAAAATCCAATACCTAGAAAGAAGAATGAACCCAGGAATGATACTCAGGAAGATTACCCAAGAGAAAGACGACCTCCAACTCCCACGATTAATATGATTTTTGGAGGAATATCATCGGGAGGTGACACAAAAAAATCCCGACAGATATTGAGTTGTGCTTAAAGAAAATATGTATATAACTAATTTATCTTCAAACAAGACCAAAAAGAAAATCTTGAAACATATATAGTGTCGCCTCTTAATAGAAAAAGAAATCTAAAATATTTAATTTTGATGTGTCAGAACAAGAGTTTGACAGATTTAGAAGACGTAGCAAATCAAGTTGCAACTTCCGTATTCTAGAAGAAAAGACTCAATAAGTAAAATGATACTATTTTGAATTTTTGATAGTTTTTTTATTAGATAAGAATGTATGTTGAATTATTGAATTTTTTATTTAGTACCCGATTAACTAATGAGTTTGAATCCGATAAACTATTGCAATTCGATTACTCTCCTCTCTGATCAAAATCCTGCATAACATGACTGAACTAGAAATGATCAGAGCTAGTGGTTCTTGTATTTAACTTTGAAAATATGAAATTTTAACTAATAAATTTTACCCATTGCTTTCCAAATTCTTTTTAATTTATATAATTGGTTAAAACAAAAACGGAAAACATATGGATGCACTAATGATTATCTATTTCATTCAAGTAGCTAGATTGTGACACGTTTCTAATTTTTTAAATACATGTAAGAAAAATAAAAATACTTGACACCACAAAATAATGGAACATTACTGATTAATGAACATGTACAAGACATAAGCGCATATCATGAGTTTTGGAGATGAAATCTAAATTATTGAAAAGAAGACATTTACAGATACATCATCAAACTATATAATAAATGCATCATAGTTGAACTTTAAATAAAAGAAGTAATATGTATATTGTATAGTGTTGCTTTCGCACGTGGAAATAGAGGGATTCCACAAATACCGCGTCAACTTCCACCGAAGACAGAAAGGGAACCTTCGTAAAGCGAAGAAATACTTATACAATAGCAATAGCTGCTACTTCCACGTAAGACTTTACCAACAAAAGTACCTAGATACGTAAATACGTAAGCAGCAACTACAGTAAGATAAAAGAGCAATCAAACATTCACGTGACGTGATAAAAAAAAACAAGTAGAGATGCGTAAACTTCTCTGGTGAAGATAGAAAGTTTTCCTTTTGAATCTCGTTTCAGAAATGTCTTATTTTAATTGCGTTCACAAACTTGTATTGTATATGTATATGAGACCTGGAAATTGGAATCAAACCAAACCTTTCCTCTCTCTCTCTCTCTCTCTCTCAACTGAGCGCGACCCACCACCACCAACGCTGTCTAATTCGCGAAGAAATCGCGCGAAGAAATCAACTAAAGCTTCCAATTTTCCCTAAATATCGGGATCTGAAACTCAAACTTTTCTATTTCGGTTTACTTAAGCCTCCAATACACTAGGTAAGTGCCGAATTTTGCTTTTTGGGATGGGAATTAGAAGGGAGGAGGTGATTTCTCATCCTTTCTTGGAGGATTTCAGCTCTGATGGATCCACCTCGTCTGAGAGAGAATTTGATGTTAGTTCGCACGATTCCGATTCGATCTCTTCTTCGTCTATTGTGTGTTCTTCCGATTCTGGGAATTGTATAGTTCATCACGTTTCTAAATTGGATACGCTAGCTGGTCTTGCCATTAAGTACGGTGTTGAGGTAATTTTAGTTGAAGAAATTATTTCGGTTCTTTAAATGTTATTTTATTCATTTCCCTTCTGCTAAGAAAAATCTATTTTCTTTTTTCGTAAAGTAATTTAGGAGCATTATTGTGAATCTTAACACATATTGTGTAAAATTACGTAATATTTGTGAAATTTCTTAACTCAGAATATATATTCAATTTTTGGTTATTTAGACAGTGAAAAAGTAGTTGCTAATTACATAAATGGTGTTGACTAATTAAAATTTGTTGGTTGGGTAGTATTATTGTTTAATTCGGAATATATGTTTAATTTGGTGAGTTAGGCAATTTTTCTGAAAACAAATTGGTAGTTTGTGGAAGTAGAGGGTATTTGGCAAAACTGTTGTTGACAATACTCAACAACCTTATTTATTATTTAAATCTTTTTTTTTGTTGCCCTTCTCTTTATCCAAATTACATAATTTATCACATTATATTATCTTTAAACAATTTGTGACCTTTGATTTATTTTATGGGACAATGGGCGCCAGTAAATGCCATGAACCAATATATCTAAGTAAAAAAAGATATGAATTCAACTTGAAAGCTATCTTACAATCTAAAATGCAATTTGTTTAAGATAATTATTACCTTTGTGCAATATTGTGAGGTCAAATTGGAGTTCAGTTTAAAGCAATTGCACTGATTAATATATTGGTAATAAATGATTGTAGATAGCTGATATAAAGAGGATGAACAATTTAGTCAGTGACCTTCAGATGTTTGCGCACAAATCGTTGCTGATTCCGATCCCTGGATATCACACCCAGTCACCTATCCATTATTCTTTGACCAATTCTAAGAACAGGTACTTCACTACTTCTTTATCATTTATGGGTTCTTTTACCATCATAAAACCTAACAATAGTTAATGTACCACTACTTACTAATACTGTTTCTTTAAGTGAAAATTGAGGAAACCAGCACTTAGAAAGGTCTCAAGCTAGAAGTATAAATTAATAATACTGGAAAGTTTAAATAGAAGTAAAATACCTTTCTTTTTCTTATGTAATTTGAGATAGAGATCTTAATTTAAGCCAAGAAGCACTAGAGTTGACTTAATTGTTGTCCTTACCTGTCATTGGTGATTAATTTAAAATCCATTTTCTGGTAGGATAGCTTTATTTGCCAGCTTAATGCAAAAAAAGTTTAGCTGGTTTAGGATCATTCCTAGGAACCTTCGTCTAACTGGTATTTCAACAGTTCATTAACCTTGCAAATTCTCTTTCAAAAAACATAAACCTTAAAAACTGAAATCTACATCATCTTATGAAACATATTTTCACTGCAGAAGTATACCACCTAAAGCTTTCACAAAGAGGCCCAGTGCAGCTTCAGTGTATTCCTCCAAATCTAAATCTCCACCGCACGGAACCTCTTCAGCAATGAGCACTCTTCAGAGATATTATGGCCTCTTCCCTCAGAAATCTGACACATTAAAAGAACAATACACTGAAATGGCCCTCTTCAGTGAAACCGATTTCATCCCCATTTCGAACAAAAGCTCAGTGGTTCAAAATGGGAATAAAAGAGAGATATACTCAAGGTGGTCCAAGAAGAGCGATACTGACCCACCATGTAATTCTACAACACCGGAAATAGGAGAATCTAAATGGTGTTTTGCGCGTAATACTTCCAGTGAAGACTCTTTAACCCACCCGTTATTGGTTAACAGATTTAATTTTGTGAGGAAGTCAGCTAGTGCTTCAGGGCTCAGACTAAGGTTTTAGTGAGGCTATTGTTTAAAAGTTTTAGTGCTTCAGGGCTCAGACTAAGGTTTTAGTGAGGCTACATTGATGCTCAATTGATGACACACATGCTTGTGTTGTTGCATTGATTATGGGTGTATTTCGGTGTACTTGTGTTCTAGTTCATACTAGGCTAAAGGTACAGTTGGGTGGGGGGTGGGGGGGGGGATTACATTAAAAGTTATAGATTTGTTACCTTGTAAGTTCTAGAGGAAAACATAGTCCCAACTTAGATTATAAAAAAGGTATAGAGAATTATGGACCTATGCTGTATACAAAATACAGAAAAACTTTTAAACAATGATATCTGGAAATTGAGAACCATTTTACTGAACTTTTTTCTGACTTCTATAAAAATATACCAGAATTTATTTTTATTCTTAGAAGAATCACAAAGCTATGACCAGCTTGTGAAGACATGCTTTTAATAACCGTTCTTTGGATGTATGTGTGGTGTGTTGAGTGACTTTGATATATGTGGGTTCAGACATTTTGTATTATTTGAGTATTAGTACATATTTTCAAACATTCATTTAGAGATATTTGATATTTTATAACAAAATCTGGATGGACATACGAAAGATTCCATTTTACCAGTTTATTAAACTATATAGCATTTACCATGCGCAAATCCTTTGACATTGATTTTTCGGACTTCATTTTTCTAGTCCATAAACATCGTAATTTGGGGTGTTTCCATGGCTAGCTAACCCAATTAATGAACCGAGGTTAAGTTTTTGGATAATGGTAATGCAGTATTTTTTTTTAACTCCTATTATAAAATTCTGACTTGTTCTCCTAGCCAATACCAGAATGACGTCAATTGATTCCTCAGTAGTAGGGGTGTCAACGCACGGGTTTTTTACGTTTAAGCATTTCGTTTCGTTTTGGACCAAACGGTTAACGCAAGTCTTTTTTGTTCCGTTTATTAGACGAAACTTTTAACACAATTTTCAGTTGTTTCGTCTATTAAAATGAAACTCAGCTGCTACGTTTCGTTTACGTCATGTTTGTATAAAACATCGATCTTTCCGAAGTTAAGTTACAACTTACATGTTAGCAATTAAAAAATGCTGATATATTGTCTTTTCAGTTTCTTATAGACTTTAAGTTTTAGTGTCTTTTCAGTTCATTATAGGGCTTATAACATCTTTTCGTTTCATCTCCTTCTAGAATACTCCGTGTCTCCGTCTCTTCTTCTCGAGAACTTTCTACACCATTTCTCCTCTCTTCTCTTAAAGTAATATCATCTTCTCTCTCTTAAGCTTCTCTTAAACTTGCTTCGCGCGCATTTCAATGTTCAATGTTTAATATTCAATATTCATTAGTCCAAAATAATTTAAACTCAATGTTCAGTGTGGAAATGTTACTAATTAGTTCAAAATTGGAAATGATTGCTTTGCAATTAGTCCAAAATTAGTTCACTGATCAAAATTGGAATGATTGCACTCTCAATTTATTTACTTATCGCTTCCATTATTAAGTTAAATTCAGGGTTTTTGTGTTAGAGTTTAGGATATAATCACTTATGATTTGGTTTAGGATTTAGGTATAATCACTTATGTTCACTGTTTTTTTAGAAATGTTCACCGTTATATAGTAATGGATGGACCAATTATAGTAATTTGTTCACAGTTTTTTTACAAAAGAGATGAACCAATTAGAGAAGTTCAGGCAAGTCATCCAGATTCTACCTAGGGAGATCCATCAGTACAATATTGTTTACCCTTCTTTATAATATGTGGCCAAGAACCTGGACTGGTTAACATCAGCCCAAGCGCCCAAGAGTAAGAGCAAGGAAAAAAATCAGCAGCAGAGAGCAGCAAGCCAGCAAGCAAGAAGAGGAAAAGACAACCTTAGCCAACTAAGTTCAAGAGCAAGGGAAAGACGAAAAGGGTGGAACTGGATGAATTGTGGGACTCTCCATCTGACACTGACATTAAGAGTAAGAACTAAGAACTTTTTTTTATCAATATTAGTTATTTATACATCTGAAAACACAATAGTAAGAACTTTATTTATTTATTTCAGTTTCAATAGATTGGGACTGTTGGAGGAATTCATTGTGATGAAGATGAAAAGGTCTTTGGATGGAGGAAGACTTGGAAGTGAAATCGAAGTCCTTGAGAGATGATCAATGTTGTTTGTATAGGATTTAACTCATGACTTTTGATTTTTTTTGTATATGATTTATACAAAAAAATTTTATTTATCTAAACCCTGACTTATTTTGTTGTGGTGGTTGATGAAATACATTTTTTTTATTGTTGTGAAAATTAGTGAAGAACAGTTGAAAAATAGTTAAGTTAATTTAATTTTATGTACTGCAGTATTTCAATGATGATGAATGAATTTATTATGTTTTAAATATTTTTCTTTTTAACGTTTTTTTGCATCATCAAACAAAACGAAAATTAAATGTTTCGAACGATTAATCGTCTAACTTTAACGCAACATTCAGCGAAAAAAATTCTTACGTTAAATTAACGAAATGTAAATGCAACAATCCATTTTTATATATGTTTCGTTCATTTGACACTCCTACTTGGTTGTAAGAGAGAGAAGATTTCAAGAAATCAAACAATCGGTATTCGACTTTGGTTAAACAATGGATTTTTTTACTTCTGGATGGCACTTTCAAAATATAAATTAACGTGAATTGTTTTTTTTTTCCTAAAAACAATTGATCGAGTATCAAGTGTTATAAGAATTGATCGAGTATTATGTACATAAAATAATTCAGAGAATCTTGACCCGAATAAATCTATAATTGGTAGATTTCAAAAGTTACCTTTTGTAACCGACAATCACGACCTTAAACAATTCATCGTAATTAGCTCATTTGATTAGTTCTGTAAAAATCAAGTCAGAGCAATCTATCAAAATTAAATATACAATTGGTGGAGTGTTTAGATTAAACGATGAACGAGTCAACTTGCAACAACAAATATCTTACATTGAGAAAGAAATACAACTGCATCAAATATTAGGTTCAATTCAATTCAATTTATCGTTAAGGAACAATTTTGCCATCCCTTCAACCAGCAATTCATTCGCATCGTGAATAAAAATTTTCAACGGGAGATTCGTAACTGAGCGGAGATTGATCGATCTTCGTCCTTACCTGCGAAGAAATTGCATTCAGGCATTCTCGTGGTGCTTGATCACCATATGCAGATAATTACGCAACTTCGGCTTCGTTTGGCGATGTTTTGACCCTCCAGACTTGGGTCACCTTTTGGAAAGCTTTCTTGCGGTGGCAAAAGATCTCCTTGCGGCCGCAATATACTTTGGCCTTGCTCTTCTTGGGCTTCTTGTGGTCGCAAGGGTTTAGATTGTGACCGTAATCCTGCTGCATATGGCTCTGTCAGAGACTTGGTGTTTTCTTTCTTCAAGGGTTGCGGCCGCAATGGTTTGTTTTGCCCCCGCAACACACTTGAGGATGTGCTGCCTCTCCTCTGCTTGGTCTCTGTCTGAGTGTCTTGCGGTCGCAACAGAGATGTATTGCGCCCGCAAGAGTCCTCTGCAGAGGTCTTGCCTTTTCTTTTTGCCATTTTCAATGCCCGATTATTTCTCTTCTTTGTGGGCACTTCCTTGATGACATCATTGGGCACTTATCAAAAGAATTGACACTAAAAACACAATTATCGTTAGATGGATATTTCATGGTTTTTCTAACGTCAAATGTCACATTTTCATCACCAATGTTCAAAGTTATGATTCCATCATGTACATTGATAATTGCTTTTGCGATATTGAGAAAGGGTCTACCTAACAACATAGGTGTATTGGTATCATCTTTCATGTCAACCACGATGAATTCAATTAGTACATAAAACTTTCCAATTTGGATTGGTAAGTCCTCAACAACACCTATGGGTAATTTGACCGATTGATCCGCTAATTGTAGCGTGATCCTAGTTGGCTTAAGTTCCCCAATTCCTAATCTATCAAACACAGATTTTGGCATTAAACTTACACTTTATCCAAGGTCACAAAGTGCATGTTTGAATTGGACATTACCAATGGAGCAAGGGATAGAAAATTTACCGGGGTCATCCAACTTTTTTGGTAGTTCGTTCATCACCAAAGCGCTATTGCATGCATCTAGTGCAACCAATTGAACCTCTTCTAATCTACGCCTATTTGACAAAACATCTTTAAAGAATTTGGTGTAGATTGGCATTTGGGTTATTACATCGGTCAACGGTAGATTAACATGCAATTATTTCAACAATTCAATGAACTTACCAAACTGTTTTTCAGTTTTTTCATTAGTTATGCGTTGAGGAAAGGGTGTGTATCTATGCGGATGTATGTACTTTGGTACCTCCGTACTTACCTTGCTTGGAGTTAGTACTTCCTTTGAGGCTTGATCCTCATGTGTGGAGATGTGTTCATCTTTGTCTTTCTCACATTGTTGCCTCACGTAGGAATCATCGGGTATTGGTGGGTCATCATACCTCTTGCCACTTCGAAGTATATGTGTAACCACCTTGACTTCCTTTGGGTTACTTTCAGGTTTTGGGGGTAACATACCCGATTGGTGTGTAAAATAAGATGCTTGTTGGACAACTTGTGTTTTAAGAAGTTTGTTTTGGGTTGCCAACAAATCAATCTTTCTACTTAACTCATCGAATTTTTTGTTTTGGTTATTCATGAATGACTCCAACATCAATTCAAGATTGGACTTTGATTGTTGGTTACCTTGACCTTGGTTACCATACCCTTGATTTGGTGCATTAAAATTGGTATTTTTGTTACTTTGGTCGTTTTGTCTCCACGAAAAATTCGGATGGTTTCTCCAACCCGGATTGTAGGTGTTAGAGTATGGGTTATTGTTTGGCCTATAATTACCTTGATTAATGGCATTTACATCCATAACATCATTACCAACACCACAATTAATTGCTAAATGGTCCGTACCACCACAAATTGAACAAGGAGGAGGAATAGAATTTACCGCACTTACGCTTAGGAGATCGATCTTGCGATTCAAAGCGGCAATTGCATCGGCTAGTTCCGGATTCTCCTTCACCTCATTCACACTTCTTTGTAGAATCACCGGAGTCTCCCTTGGATTGTGCCATTGACTTTGGTTGAGAGCCATGTCATCAACCAACTTGTACCCATCGGCAGCCCCTTTGTTCATGAGACTACTGTAGAACCTAGGGGCCTAAGTTCTTAATTAAATTTTGCTCGGTTCAACCAAATAGGGACCTAAATTGCAAATTTCACAAACTATGGCAATCAATTCAATTTATGCAATTCACCAAGCAATTCAATCAATTCTTTAATCAAGCAATTCAAGCACAACTCAATTCAATTCACAAACAATTCAAACATTTTAAACTAATTGAATTGAGATAAATGTAAATAGAGAAAATAGGAAAGAAATGCTCAATCGCGTGTTGACGGAGTTCGGTTTGCACGAATGCCTCGCCTACGTCTCCAGGTCCCCGGTGCCCCCGCTTCTTGCGGTAACAAGCCCAGTCCGCTCCACTAAACAAAAACTCGCTTGCTTAGCGTACAACTTCGAAATTGGAGCTCTCTTACACACACTGGTGGAGCCGCCAACTCTAACCCGATGCCGGACTCTATCTCTCTTACACACCCCGGTGGAGAATCGAGCCAACTTCCTTGAACTCACTTACACACTCCGGTGGAGCTCAAGGCAACACACACACTCACAATTCGACAATTTCTAAATGGAAGATTTAACAATACAATCACTCAAATAACTAAACTCTCTATAATTCTTAGATTAGATTTAGCTAATTAAACTTGGGATAAAGAGCAAGGATTTGGCTATTTAGAACTAAGCTCAACAATGGCAGAATAGGTTTTGATTTGATAGAACAACAGTTTCAATTGTTGAGGGAGAAGGGTTTATATAGGGCTCAATGCTGGCCAAAAGCACATCTGCGCCAGATAGCATTATAACGCTATCTTCTATAGAAAAGATAGCGTTATAACACTATCTTGGATATGAACAAAAAAATATGGCCGTTGGAATCAATTTTCTGGTAGCGTTATAACGCTAAGCTATGTACAAAACATAGCGTTATAACGCTATATAGTGCCAAGACAAGAAATTAGACCTGTGGAATTTGTTTGGCGTTATAACGCCAAAGTTAGTGTTATAACGCTATACCAAATTCCTACAGAAATTTCAGCACTTAGCCAGTTTTTGGCACCTTAACTTACCTTGGCGTTATAACGCTAACCTCTCTGGAAGTTTAGGTGAATGATTTTGCAACTAATCCAAATGATGTTTTTGATCAAATAAAGTTTATATTCCTAAACTTAAAATATATCTAAGACATATTCTTAATGTTTTGGAATTTTATTGATTCAATTTCTATTTTAAAATCCAGTTTGAACATTTCAGCAATTTAGCGTTATAACGCCAAATATAGCGTTATAACGCCAAATATAGCGTTATAACGCCAAATATAGCGTTATAACGCTATCTCAGTTCGATGTAAGGTTTGGCCAGAAGTTACCATTTTGGACATCTAGCGTTATAACGCCAAGTGTAGCGTTATAACGCTATACCCTGTTTGTTTTGGATTCCCTTGCTCTTTTGTACCCAAATTTAAATAAACTAAAATCTAAATAACCTAAGCATGTCTTCATTTTGATCTTGATCTTCATGCTTGATTGTCTTCGTCTTCAAACGACCATAACTTTTGACTCGTAAATTCGATTTCAGCGTTCTTCGTGGCGTTGAAAAGCTCACGACGAAATCTACAGTCGGTACACAACTAGCTCGTACTAGATCACTTTTAGGCCCATCGGAGATCGTTTGAAGCCTCAAAACTCCTCTTGAAAATTACCTACACAATTTCTCAAAAGACAAAGCTTTGTAAAATTCAACATCGTTTTGCAAATCAATAAATATAAGAGCTTGTTTGAGCCAACAACTACCATCGGCAACGGCATCAAGCATACCTTTGTCTTGCGACATGTGACTATTGTAGAAAATCTAAAGCAAGTTCCACCTTTCAATCCCATGATGAGGACAACACCTTTGGAGTTCTTGGAATCTCTCCCAAGCCTCGCTCATTGTCTCCTCCACCTTTTGTCGAAAGTTGTGAATTTGGTGGCGCAAGGAGTTGGTCTTGGATGGTGGAAAGAACATGTTGAGAAACACATTCACAACTTTGGGCCATGTGTTCATGTTTTCGGGACGTTGGTCACAAATCCAACTCTTCGCCTTATCTGCAAGAGAAAATGTAAAAGCCATAACCTTAAGATCATCGGGTGTAACCGTATGTACCTTTATTGTGCTACAAATCTCCTCAAAGTTGGCTAGATGTTGGGTGGCGTCCTCATGTGGCAAGCCATGGAAAATGTTATGTTGCACCATGTTCACCCATGCGGGAGGGATTTGGTATTCCTCCGCATTGATGGTAGGAGTAGTGTAGCCTAGTCGTATCTCTTCGGCCTTTAGAGCAGTGAATTCCCTCAAGGGACAGTTTGTATCTTCCGCTTCAAGAGCCTCACGATTAAGAGCGGTTACTCTCAACCGTTGCAATTTGGCGGCCATTTGATTGCGCTTCCTTTCAAGGTTTGTTATGCGTGCGGCTTCCGCATCGGCGTTCGACATCTCTAGCCGACGTGGACTTAAGTTCAAGATAGGCCCTTTGGTGGGCGGTTCTTCCTTCTCTCGTAGAAGAGATGAGTTAATCCTTGTCGAGAGAATCACTCAACCAACTTCGTATCTTCCGGAGTTGAGGATTCTTCTTCTAGTTTTCAACCTACAAAACATGAGAAAAAGAACGCTAAAAATGTTAAAAACTGAAACTTAAATCAAAATTACAGAAATCTGAAACTAAAATCACCGTTGTCCCCGACAATGGCGCCAAAAACCTGATGTTGAGTTTTACTAACCCTAATTTCAATCTTGAAGTTGCAAGTATGCAACCGTCTATCGTAGTACTTAGAGGTCGAATCCACAGAGACAATTCGATTTTAGTTTTCAGTTTTGAGTAAATTTAATCTAAGCAAAAACAAAAGAGAAAAGAAAAGTTTCAGGTTTGGATTGTTTGATCGCTTTAAACAAAAAACTGAATGTAATTAAGAACTTAACTCAATTAACAAACGATTAGGCCTTGTTAAGATGATATATCCACAATTATTAATACTTGTTTAGTAATTAATTTCTTGGTGTTATGAGGGTACGATTTCAGATTTGGTACCAAGTGATATCTCTATTTAGGTACCGTGTTTGCACTAGTTATGGTTTCACCTCTCGATACTTGGTTAAACTAGTCAAAACCCATTAAGTACATACCGTCATAATTATCCTAAGTTATCATATGTCACCTCTCGGTACTTGATACAATTCGTTATGACAATTAGGTAAATCCGTAATCAACAAACGTCACCTATCGGTACTTAGTTCATTAATTACCCTACTTCCTATGGTCTATATCTAATATTCAATATCTCTATTGCAAATATCAAATCATGAAATAAAACAATTCATATAACTAGCAAGTCATAAGATGGACAATCAATTAGCATCACCTCTCGGTACTTAACCAATTAATTGCCATGCTTTCTATGGTCAATGTCTAGAATTAAACCCTAAGATCACAATTCATGAAATTGCACAAGTAAAATAGAAAGCAATACAAATCAAGAAATTTACTACAAACAAGCATTAATCAAGAGTTTCAATACATCCTAACAAGTCCTAATACAACTTAGCCGGATATGGCTAAGGGGCTAAACATGGTAGAAGTAAAAAAGAAAGAGATAGAGAAAAGAGATATACAACCAAGATTGCCAAGGTAGTGCTTCTTCTTCTTCTTCTTCCTCTTCTGTGAAATCTCTAAGTTCTAATCCTTTGTTACTGGCTAAATTCGTCTAACTAACACCTCATTTCTGCCTAATAACTAAATGTATTTAAAGGAAAGCAAAAATTCTAAAAATAGACTGTTAGAACTTCCTATTTGTGCTTCTGCGCAGATCTATTGCGGGGGCAATAACTTCTGTTGCGGCCGCAATATGTCTTGCGTGGTAGTTATCACTTCTCTTTCATGGTCATTCACGTTCTATTGCGGGGGCAAAAATAACTCATGCGGCCGCAATAAATGGAGGTGGTAACTTCCTTGATTTGCACAGTCCTCTGCCAACTTCTATTGCAGCCGCAAGGATATACCTTGTGCCCGCAGTAGAGCTGAATTGGGCTGCTCTTCATGTCTTGGCCTGTAGAGGTTGATTGCGACCGCAATAAATGTTCATGCAGCCACAATTGGCCTGGCAGATGGCCCAATTGGTTCCTATTGCACATCTAGTTTGCTCCATTGTCCTTGCTTGTACCCATTTTGCTTTCAAATGCCTATTTCTACACTAAAACACTGTAAGGTAGTGAATTGAACTCTTTTGGAATAAAAACTTGTTTGTTTGGACACTGATTTAACCTAAACTTAGCTTAAATTACATAATGAACCCTAGATAAACATATACATAATTTGGCTTATCAGGTTGCAAGACATATAGTTGTAGAACTAGAAGTTTTAGATTTTAATTTTCAAATTCAATTTAAATATTTTCAAATTTAAATTTCAAATTCAGAGTAAAATAATAATAAATAAAATAGAACAAGATCTAACAACAGAGAAGAAATCTGCAACACGATTCAAAAATTAAATTAGAAGATTAAAGTTTAAATTGCTCATAAAAGAATGAACAAAAGAGAGTTGTAAAATCAGAAGAAGAAAAAAGAATAAGAAAGAGTCTAACAACAAAGGAGAACCTAACAACTATTAGAGAAGAACAAGAGAAATAATAAGAAAGATATTGCTCAAATCGAAAGAAAAAAGACCTTGTTTTTTTTATATTCAAGCCGTCTCTATCAAATCGCCAACCTATAACGCTAAGAGGAGAAGAAGATGATAACCTGGACCTTTTGCTTCTCCAAATCTCCTCTCTTCAAATCTCGTCATTTTTACGAAGAAGAACAATGGCGGCTAGGTTTAGAGAGTTTTGATTTGATCTAGAGAGACATAGAATAGAGATGAGGGAGAGAGAAAAATGCGCTAGGGGCGAGAGTTTTCTAAATACGAATATTTAATAATGGTTTAATTAAAAAATGGTGTTAAATTTTTTAACACCAGATGACATTAAAAATCCGGTGTTAAAAGTAAATTTTAACATCAGATATTGTAACCGATGATAAAGATTTTAACACCAAATGCTTTAAAAACAACTTTTAACACCATATTTGAATAAAAATAGATACTAAATTAAAAGTAATTTCTTTCCAAAAAGTTACAGTCATTTAATACCAATTTTTTAGTAAATATCTGGGGTTAAATTTTACACAAAATTTTCAAAATGTCACTTAGTGTTTTATATTCCAGATATCACTATAATCCGGTGATAATTATGCGGTACTAAAGCCTTTTTGATAATGAACTTTTTCCTCCATAATGCCCTCATTGTGGACGTGAGGCCCAGCACGTGGGTGAGATCCACCAGCACATACAGTGGGGCACTGTAGGGGACAAGACAAGAGACAAGGGGCAACATATATTTTCCCAAAAAAAAACCTTGCTATAAAACCTCGAAAGACCTGGTACGTGTGATAAACGGGTGACATGAAGGCATTGCCATCAATTGAATCTAAGATATGATTAATTCTCGTACGTGTCTCAAATGGTCACGGCTAGGCTCCAAAAGGGGACACGACTCGATTCCTATTCAATCATTGGATTGTTAGTATATTTCATCATGACCTTATAAATTTATTCAATGACTAAATGTTACAATATTTTTCATTATTTTGTATAGAGCGATTTTATGACACATTTGCTATTGACAACACAATTATGATATATCGATCGTATTGTTCTATTAATTGTGTTGCTTTAATGTTATCTTCAATGCATTATTAATTAATTATATTAATTTGCCCATTTTTATTAATTATTTTTTTATATAACGAATATCAGAAAGTCATAGTTTATTTATCAATTATAATTGTAAGAATGAGATTCTAAGGTCAAACAATAATGCAAAAATCACAATCAAGCAAGCACTAATAGCAATTGAGCAATTCAAGTAATAAAGTACATAGATAGTAAAAAGAGAGAGTGAAGAACAAGAGAGAGCAAGAGAGCACACTATCTAACATGTTTCGGCCTACAAACAAATTAGACCTACATTCACGGAACACCCAGGTCCAAATATACCTTCCGAGACCGATTCCACTAAATCACAAGTGTTCTAATATAGGATTTTGTTACAATCATGAGATGCGGAATTTTTAAAATTTCGCATGCAACCCAATTGAAACTCCAAGGATCATGTGTATAAAATTCGAATCTAACTACAAGTTTGTGAATTTATTACCTTACTTGGAACGTAACCAAGCGCGACGACTTCCTTTGTGTAGTAATTGCTCGCGTCTCAACGAATCAATGACAAGAATGTTGGTATTGTTCTCGTATCACGAAAGCTTCTCAAGCGTGAAATATCTATCATGTACACTCCTTGACTCGTTGAAACAAGGTTGCTAGACCTTCAAGAGAACAAAAATTTCAAATTCCGTTGAATCTCAACACATGAGAGGAATATAAAATTCAATTTTATTTGAATTGAAATTTTACTTTTATTTTCTCTTCCTTTTCTTGTTCTCATGTATGGAGAGAGAGAGAGAGCAGAAGCCAACAAATAAAACATAGCTATATATTTAGATGGATGAGAGATATTGAATAACCATCAAAATGGTTTACGCGCATGAATGTTCAACTAAAGTAGGGAGGTTATTTTATTTCTGGTTTCTTGAGCACAAAGCAGATGAGCTAAGAATAATATTATTTTCGAATATTTTTAGAGAAAAATGATAATTTATTTTTAGAGTGGATAATTTATTTATTTTTAAAATAAATTTTCTTCAAAAAATATAATTTTCCAAAAATAAACATCTCTTTATAGTAGGGCTGCAAACGAACGAACTGACCTGTGTTCGAGTTTGATTCGAAACCTATTTCAAACTAGTTCGATTCAAAATTGATAGGTAGTTTCGGACTTAATCATTTGTTCGAAGTTCGATTCGATACTAATTCAAACTGTTCGATTGTTCGTAATATAGTTCGAAATTAATTCTGACAATCCGATTTCTAATCAGCTTCACAATCTCATATCAATTTCAAATATAATGATATTATGATCGCCTAAATATAATGATTGATACAATTTTAACAGTAAAATTAACTCAATTCAATTTCAATTTCAAGCACAAAATCAAGCAAATAAAGACTTAGCAATCAAATGGTAAGCATTAAAACCTGTTTCATAATAAATAACAAGCAAACTAAGAAAACATCTTAAAAATAGAGAAATTAAACATCTTAAAAACTAAGCACTAAGTTCACATCCTAAACCAAGTACAAAAAACATTACGAACAAATAAACATCAAGTTTACATTAAGAATAAATAAACAACAAGTTTTTTCTTCAGCTTGAGCGCAACAACAATTTTTTTCTTCAGCTTGAGCCTTGTTGTCATCTATTTTTGCTATTTTTCAAACCTGAAAATTTGTTAATAATGTCAGCAACAGAAGAATGAATTTCAGTTCTTGTATTGTATTAGGCTCTCTTGATGCCAGACAGGAGAAATTAAAGACAATTATGATTGCTTAAACAGAGTGAAGAATGAATTTAAGTTGTTATTCTATTTCTATTTCATCTATTGAGAAATAGACAAACAGAAAAAAATGACCAGAAGAATTTGACTATATTGTGCATCTATTTGACGGTGGATTTGACTCAGTTTATAATGGACTGGCACACATAAAAATAGAAAAAATGACACAAAAATAGTAAAACAGAAAAAACGACACAAAAACAGAAAAACGATAGAAACAGAAAAAAAAACGACAGAAAAACAAGGGTTTACCAGAGAAGTGGGACTGGTGACTGTCTGACTGGTGAGGGGGAGATCCACGTCTGTGCCTGACTGGTGACTGTCTGACTGTGCCTGACCGTCGCGAAGTGGACTGTGGCCTGATCGTCGCATGTCTGTTGGCTGGGTTAGGGTTAGGTTTCGGTATAGCAGCGAGAAAGCAAAGCGTCGCCTTGTCGCCGCGTGGTCGCGTGGGGTACAGAGGGTATTGGCCTATTGGGGGGGGGAGCTGGCGTGGTCGCATACTCGCGTGGGGTACAAGGTACTGGGGGCCGCGTGGGAGCTGGGGGCGAGATATGTCTGTCGGCTGGTTAGGGTTAGGGAAAATGAGAGTCGGTCCAGAGAATGAGAGGGTGCCTAAATATATTTCTCATAGACGGTCCAGATTTTGTTAAGATTCGAACTTTTATAGTTCGCGAACCTATTTTGAACGAACTGGGGTCAGTTCAAGTTCGATTCGGTTCGAAATTAATTTCGAACTGGTTTCGAACGAACTATTTTCGAACTTTTCTCGAATCGAACTCGAACGAATTACGAACTACGAATATTTCTTGCTGCCCTACTTTATAGCTGAAATTATTGGTGTAATTTAAGAATTAGGATTGAGTTAAAAATATCGAAATTCTAATCTATAGACTTGCAATTCAAATTCAAACTTCGTGCAATTATTGAAGATAAAATTAAAATAGAGCGGAAGCGTTACTTACTTTCCATCCATACGGTCTCCCTCGTATTCTTCTCTTGATCAGGGAGGTGTTGGAGATGATTGAGCAGCACAATGGTACACTAATGGATCCTTCCAAGCAATTTTCTATGCCAACTTTTCTTCAAGGTCACGAATGAACCAAGAATTCATTTTCTATAATGAAGAAGAAAATAGAGGCCTACACACAACACATTTGCCCTACAATAGATATCGGTAATGTTTGGAGACCCAGTGCATTTTATACCAGTGAAAACGTATCTTGCAAAGATACCGTAATTAATAGCAAATATTCTTTGAAATATTTGATATTAAGTTATCTTCAATTATTTTCTAAGTTATTATATTTACTGCTATAAACACATGCTCAAAATTTAGTATTATTTACACAACAAGTTAGGAAAGAATAATAAGAGCTATACTAAAAATTTGTATTTGACCGGTGATTTTGCAAACAACCCAAAAAATTGTATAAAAAACATTTTACAAAAATTTTAAATACGGCCAAATTTTTTTGTATAAATCAATTTGAAAAACGACCAAATAATTTTTATATACTAAATTTTGTTGAGCCCGTTTTGTTTGGTATCTTGACCCAAATCAATTGATTATGCCCAAACAATGATCTTGACATTTTAACACTGGCATTAGTTGAATTAATCATAATGGATCCATCAACAAATATAATTAATTCATCTAATTATATATGTATTTGTACCCAAAATCTTAGCAAAATACATGTTATGCCCTTGTATAAATTAATTACATTTATGGTATGTCTTATATTACTCCTCGTGTGATATATTAATCATATAACACATAGTTCAAACTTTATTTATTGGATTTGACGCCTCAATTCCAACAAAATCTCATGGGCTTGGCCTCACCCTGAGTCCAAGTATATCTCATGATCTCATCCGTAATTTGGTCTCACCCAAGTTGATACAATTCAAATTTAATTTAACTAATTATGTCTCACATAATTAATTGGTGTATGCTTCAACTCGTCAACCAGAGCGACCAAGTAGGATCCATGTAATGACCAACAATAAATTATTAAACATTAATTTATTAATCATAATTGGGATCCATCAATGCATTATGATCACTCGATCGAACATAGACAAATCATGATCCTTTAATTTTTGTATTAATTCCTTTGTCGCATAATATCCGTTAATTAATGTCAAGCATAAAAATATGGCATCCTTGAGCATTAATTAATTTCTTGATCCTCAAGGCATAATTATTTTTTATCATCCCATAATCACAAATGCATGCATAACAATTATCACTGCATCAAGTGGTTGCAACATTGAAATGAAGTAATCGGAGAATAAACTCTTCTCGTAGTAAAATATGATGTTTTGTGGAGTTTTCTTGAAAGGTTACCACCCATAAATGAAGTACTCTAATCTGAAACACTTCTCATAATAGCATAAGATGCTTTGTGGTGTTTTCTTGAATTGTTACCACCCATAAATGATGTAATTTGATCTGAAACACTTCTAATAGTATGATAAGATGTTTTGTGATATTTTCTTTATTGGTTACGACCCATAAATGAAGTAATTCGATCAGAATCTCTCATAAATTAAGTACCCAGACTTGAAGCACAAAAAGTGGTATTCTATGCTTCTTCGTGGTGTTTTGGTGAATGGTTACACACTTAAACGAAGTACTCGGAGAATGAACTCTACTCGTAGTAAGATATGATGCTTTGTGGAGTTTTCTTGAAAGGATACCACTCCAAAATTAAGTACTCTGATCAGAAACGCTTCTCATAGTAGGATAAGTTGTTTTGTGGAGTTTTCTTTAACGGTTATCACCCATAAATGAAGTACTCAGACAAGAAATACTTCTCACAGTAGGATGAGATGCTTTGTGGTGTTTTCTCGATTGTTTACTGTCCATAAAAAATGTACTCGAACGTGAAGCAGATAGAGTTGTATTCTATGCTTCTTCGTGGTGTTTTAGTCAATGGTTACCACATTAAATGAAGTACTCGAAAAAGAAACACTTCTCGTAGTAGGCTAGGAGACTTTGTGGAGTTTTGTTTAAACGTTACCATCCATGAATGAAGTAATCCGATCTGAAAACTTTGTAAAAGGATAAGATGCTTATGGTGTTTTTTTAGTGCTTACCACACTTAAATGAAGTACTCGGATATGAAGCACATCGAGTGTAAACCAATGCTCCTTTGTGGTATTTTAGTGAAATGTTACCACTCTTAACTGAAGTATTCGAAGAACAAACACTTCTCGTAGTAGGCTAAGATGCTTTGTGGGGTTTTGTTGAAATACCACCCATAAACGAAATAATTTGTTCAAAAACACTTCTCGTAGTCAATGATGTCTTCTCAAATGTTTACCACCCATAAATGACGTACTCTGATCTGAAAACACTTCTCGTAGTAGGATTAGATGCTTTGTGGTGTTTTCTTGAATTGTTCCCACCCATCAACGAAGTAATCAGTTCTGAAAACACTTCTCGTAGTAGGATTAGATGCTTTGTGGTGTTTTCTTTAATGGTTACGACCCATAAATGAAGTAATCTGATCATAATCACTCACAAATTAAGTACTCAAACATGAAGAACGTAAAGTGGTATTCTATGCTTCTTCGTGGTATTTTGGTGAATGGTTACAACACTTAAATGAAGTACTTGGAGAAGAAACCCTTCTCGTAGTAAGATATGATGCTTTGTGGAGTTTTAATGAAACGTTACCACCCATAAATGAAGTAATCTGATTAGGAAACACTTATCGTAATAGAATAAGATGCTTTGTATTGTTTTCTTTAATGTTTACCATCCTTAAATGAAGTACTCAGACATGAAGAACCTAAAGTGGTAATCTATGCACTTTCGTGGTGGTTTAGTGAACGGTTACAACACTTAAATGAATTACTCGGAGAATAAACTCTTCTCATAGTAAGATATGATGCTTTGTGGAGTTTGCTTGAAAGGTTACCACTCAATTACTCTGATCAGAAACACTTCTCATAGTAGGATAAGATGCTTTGTGATATTTTATTTAATGGTTAGCATCCTTAAATGAAGTACTCAGATAAGAAAAACTTCTTGTAGTAGGATAAGATGCTTTGTGGTGTTTTCTCGATTGTTTACCGTGCATAAATTATATACTCGAAAATGAAGCACATAGAGTAGGATATGAAGCTTCTCGATTGTTACACACATAAATGAAGTACTATGATCAGATAAGAAGCACTTCTCACAGTAGGATATGAAGCTTTGTGATATTTTCTTTAATGGTTACCACTCATAAATGAAGTACTCTGATAAGAAACACTTCTCCTAATATGATAAGATTTTTTTTGATGTTTTCTTCAATGGTTACACCCATAAATGAAGTACTATGATCAGAATCACTCATAGAAGTGTTGAACCTAAGCGACCTAGGTTATGACCAAATTTCGGTTTATGACAACTACAAGGACTTACTTGCAAATTTTCACAACCTCAATTCCTAATGACAATTGCTAAATAGATCAATACAATTAATTGGTATATTTCTCTAACAATAATTTGCAACAATTAAATTGAGAGACCTTAATACCAATTTGGCTTAAATAAATTCTAATTGCGGAAGCGTATTTAATTCGAACAATTCAAACAATTCAATTCTTCTCAATAAATTGTATAGCAAGTAAAGTAAATAGAGAAGAGATGAGAAATTGCAAACAAAGCAATCATGCACAAGAGACCCCGATATGTTAACAGAGTTCGGCTATTGACGAGCCTACGTCTCCGGGACTCCCGACCCCCCGACGCAGTAACAAGGTCGAGCCGTTTCCACTAATCAACAAGAATATCCATTACAAGCTTGAACTTGGTCTCTTTACACACAAAGGTAGAGAACCAAGCCAAAAGATGCACAAAGGCTAAAGAGAAATATAAGAGAATGGTCTCCTAATCACACTCAAGAAATTTGGCTAATTTAGAGTTGATGAACTTGAGAGATTTAGAGTAAGATCTAGAGCTTTTTAATGGTCAATAATGGCTGCTATAATGTTTTGAAATGATAGGCCAGGTCAAGGGAAGAGGATACAACCCTTCCATATTTATATCGGATGAGTTTAGGGCTTCAAAACGTATCAAATACACGAACCGTCGTGTGACTGTTGTCAACTGTCACTGACTATTGCCAACCGTCACTGCCGGTTGCCAATCGTCGTGTGACGGTTGTTCCTAGAAATTTTGGGCAGAAAAATGACTTCCGAACCGTCACTGACGGTTTGTGCTGTTCGTGTAATCTTCAGTTCTTGAAACGACCATAACTTTTGATCCGTAGCTTCGATCGAGGTCATTTTCAAAGCGTTGGAAAGGTCGCGATGAGCTCTACACTTGTTCTCAATACATCACTAGAAATTTCTAAAGTTTTCCTTCTCAAATTTTGCATTCAAGTCCTAATACAATATTGATGCTTGTTCTTAAAGTATGCTTGCTCCTATTTTGCATCTACAAGTTTGCTATAACGTTCCTACACAAATTCTAATACACAAAGCACGGTAAAATTCAAGATAGTTTTGCAAATCAACAAACACAAAGAAATTGTTAGACACAACAAGAAGTACTCGGATATAAAACACATAGAGTGGTACTGTTTATGCTTATTCATTGTGTTTTAGTGAATGATTACAACACTTAAATGAACTCCTTGAAGCAAAAACTCTTCTAGTAGTAATATATGATGCTTTGTGGAGTTTTCTTGAAAGTTATCACTGATAAATTATGTACTCTCATCAAAAGCACTTCTCATAGTAGGATAAGATGCTTTGTGATATTTTCATAAATGATTACCACCCATAAATGTAGTACTCAGATAAGAAACACTTCTCGTAGTAGGAAAATATGCTTTGTGATGTTTTGTTCAATGGTTACACCCATAAATGAAGTACTCGGACATGAAGCGCTTAGAGCGGTACTCTATGCTTCTTCGTTGTGTTTTAGTGAATGGTTACAACACTTAAATTAATTACTCTGAGAAGAAACTCTTCTCGTAGTAATATATGATACTTTGTGTAGTTTTTTTGAAAGGTTATCACACATAAATGAAGTACTCTGATCAGAAATATTTCTCATAGTAGGATATGATGCTTTGTGGTGTTTTCTTTAATTGTTACCATCCATAAATGAAGTACTCTGATAAGAAATATCTCTCGTAGTAGGATAAGACACATTGTGATATTTTCTTTAATGGTTACCACCCACTAATGAAATACTCATATAAGAAACACTTCTCGTAGTAGGATAAGATATTTTGTGATGTTTTCTTCAATGGTTACACCCATAAATGAAGTACTATGATCAAAATTACCCATTAATGAAGTACTCGGACATGAACCACATAGGGTGGTACTCAATGCTTCTTCGTTGTGTTTTAGTGAATGGTTACAACGCTTAAATGAAGTACTGAGAGCAAAAACACTGCTCGTAGTAATATATGATGCTTTGTGAAGTTTTCTTGAAAAAGCTATCACTCATAAATGATGTACTATCATCAGAAACACTTCTCACAGTAGGATATGAAGCTTTGTGGTATTTTTTTTTAATTATTACCACTCATAAATGAAGAACTCATATAAGAAGCACTTCTCATAGTATGATAAGATTTTTTTGTGATGTTTTCTTCAATGGTTACACCCATAAATGAAGTACTATGATCAGAATAACTCATACATGAAGTACTCGTACATGAAGCACTTAGAGCTTACTCTATGCTTCTTCGTTGTGTTTTAGTGAATGGTTCCATCACTTAAATGAAGTACTCGGACATAAAGCACATAAAGTGGTACTATTTATGCTTATTCATTGTGTTTTAGTGAAAAAATACAATACTTAAATGAAGTACTTAAAGCAAAAACACTTCTCGTAGTAATATATGATGCTTTGGGGAGTTTTCTTGAATGTTATCACTCATAAATGATGTACTCTCATCAGAAACACTTCTCATAGTAGGATATGAAGCTTTGTGGTATTTTCTTTAATGGTTACCACTCAGACATGAAGCACATAGGGTGGTACTCTATGCTTCTTCGTTGTGTTTTAGTGAATTGTTACAACGCTTAAATGAAGTACTGTGAGCAAAAACTCCGCTCGTAGTAATATATGATGTTTTGTGGAGTTTTCTTGAAAGGTTATCACTCATAAATGATGTACTCTCATCAGAAACACTTCTCATAGTAGGATATGATGTTTTGTGGTGTTTTCATTAATTTGTTACCACCATAAATGAAGTACTCCGATAAGAAATACCTCTCGTAGTAGGATAAGAAGCTTTGTGATATTTTTTTTCATGGTTACCACTCATAAATGTAGTACTCAGATAAGAAACACTTCTCGTAGTAGGATAAGATGTTTTGTGATGTTTTCTTCAATGGTTACACCCATAAATGAAGTACTATGATCAGAATCACTCAAAGATGAAGTTCTCGGACTTGAAGCACTTAAAGCGGTACTCTATGCTTCTTCGTTGTGTTTTAGTGAATGATTACAACACTTAAATGAATTACTCTTAGAAGAAACTCTTCTCGTAGTAATATATGATGCTTTGTGGAGTTTTCTTGAAAGGCTATCAGTCATAAATGATGTACTCTAATCAGAAACATTTCTCATAGTATGATGTGAAGCTTTGTGTGGATTTCTTTAATGGTTACCATCCATGAATGAAGCACTCAGATAAGAAACACTTCTCCTAAATGTAGCACTCAGATGTTTTGTGATGCTTTCTTCGATGGTTATCACCCACAAATAAAGTAACATGATCTGAATCACTCATAAATAAGTACTTAGACATGAAGCACTTAGAATGATATTTTATGCTTCTTCGTTGTGTTTTAGTGAACGGTTACAACACTTAAATGAAGTACCCGAAGAAGAAACTCATCTCGTAGTAATATATGATGCTTTGTGGAGTTTTTTTTGAAAGGTTATCACACATAAATAAAGTACTCTGATCATAAATATTTCTCATAGTTGAATATGATGCTTTGTGGTGTTTTCTTTAATTGTTACCATCCATAAATGAAGTACTCGGAAAAGAAATACCTCTCTTAGTAGGATAAGATGCTTTGTGATATTTTCCTTAACGGTTATCACCCACAAATAAAGTACTCATATAAGAAACAATTCTCATAGTAGGATAAGATGCTTTGTGATGTTTTCTTCAATGGTTACACCCATAAATGAAGTACTATGATCAAAATCACTCAATAATGAAGTACTCGGACATGAAGCACTTAGAGTGATACTCTATGCTTCTTCGTTGTATTTTAGTGAATGGTTACAACACTTAAATGGAGTACTTGGAGTAAAAACTATTCTTGTAGTAATATATGATGCTTTGTGGAGTTTTCTTGAAAGGTTCACTCATAAATGATGTACTCTCATCAGAAGCACTTCTCACGGTAGGATAAGATGCTTTGTGATATTTTCATAAATGGTTACCACTCATAAATGTAGTACTCAGATAAGAAACACTTCTCATAGTAGGAAAATATGTTTTGTGATGTTTTGTTCAATGGTTACACCCATAAATGAAGTACTCGGACATGAAGCACTTAGAGCGGTACTCTATGCTTCTTCGTTGTGTTTTAGTGAATGGTTACAACACTTAAATGAATTACTCTTAGAAGAAACTCTTCTCGTAGTAATATATGATGCTTTGTGCAGTTTTTTTGAAAGGTTATCACACATAAATGAAGTACTATGATCAGAATTTTTTCTCATAGTAGGATATGATGTTTTGTGGTGTTTTCGTTAATTGTTACCATCCATAAATAAAGTACTCTGATAAGAAGCACATCTCATAGTAGGATAAGATTTTTTGTCATGTTTTCTTCAAAGGTTACACCCATAAATGAAGTACTATGATCAGAATCACTCATAGATGAAGTACTCGGACATGAAACACTTAGAGCTTTCTCTATGCTTCTTCGTTGTGTTTTAGTGAATGGTTACAACACTTACATGAAGTACTCCGAGAAGAAACTATTCTCGTAGTAATATATGATGCTTTGTGAAGTTTTTTTAAAAGGTTATCACACATAAATGTGGTATTCTGATCAGAAATATTTCTCATAGTAGGATATGATGCTTTGTGGTGTTTTCATTAATTTGTTACCACCATAAATGAAGTACTCTGATAAGAAATACCTCTCGTAGTAGGATAAGATCCTTTGTGATATTTTCTTTCATGGTTACCACCCATAAATGTAGTACTCAGATAAGAAACACTTCTCGTTGTAGGACAAGATATTTTGTGATGTTTTTTTCAATGGTTACACACATAAATGATGTACTATGATCAAAATCACTCATTAATGAAGTACTCGTACATGAAGCAATTAGAGTTGTACTCTATGCTTCTTCGTTGTGTTTTAGTGAATGGTTACATCACTTAAATGAAGTACTCGGACATAAAGCACATTGAGTGATACTATTTATGCTTATTCATTGTGTTTTAGTGAAAAATTACAACACTTAAATGAAGTACTTAAAGCCAAAAACTCTTCTCGTAGTAATATATGATGCTTTGGGGAGTTTTCTTGAATGTTATCACTCATAAATGATGTACTCTCATCAGAAACACTTCTCATAGTTGGATATGAAGCTTTGTGGTATTTTCTTTAATGGTTACAACCCATAAATGACGTACTCAGATAAGAAGCACTTCCCGTAGTAGGATAAGATTGTTTCACACATAAATGAGTACTATGATCATAATCACTCATAGATGAAGTACTCGAACATGAAGCACTTAGAGCGGTACTCTATACTTCTTCGTTGTGTTTTAGTGAATGGTTACAACACTTAAATGAATTACTCCGAAAAGAAACTCTTCTCGTAATAATATATGATGTTTTGTGGAGTTTTCTTGAAATGCTATCACTCAATGATGTACTCTAATCAGAAACACTTCTCATAGTAGGATATGAAGCTTTGTGGGGTTTTCTTTAATGGTTACCACACATAAATGAAGCACTAAGATAAGAAACATTTCTCCTAAAAGGATAAGTTGTTTTGTGATGCTTTCTTCAATAGTTACACCCATAAATGAAGTACTATGATCTGAATCACTCATAAATGCAGTACTCAGACATGAAGCATTTAGAGTGGCACTCTATGCTTCTTCGTTGTGTTTTAATGAATGTTTACAACACTTAAATGAAGTACTCCGAGAAGAAACTCTTCTCGTAGTAATATGTGATGCTTTGTGGAGTTTTTTTGAAAGGTTATCACACATAAATGAAGTACTATATGATGCTTTGTGGTGTTTTCTTTAATTGTTACCAACCATAAATGAAATACTATGATAAGAAATACCTCTCGTAGTAGTATAAGATGCTTTGTGATATTTTCTTTAATGGTTACCACCCATATATGTAGTACTCAGGTAAGATACACTTTTCATAGTATGATAAGATACTTTGTAATGTTTTCTTTAGTGGTAACACCCATAAATGAAGTATTATGATCAAAATCATTCATTAATGAAGTACTCGGACATGAAGCACTTAGAGTGATACTCTATGCTTCTTCGTTGTATTTTAGTGAATGGTTACAACACTTAAATGAAGTACATGGAGTAAAAACTATTCTTGTAGTAATATATGATGCTTTGTGGAGTTTTCTTGAAAGGTTCACTCATAAATGATGTACTATCATCAGAAATACTTCTCATAGTAGGATATGAAGCATTGTGTATTTTCTTTAATGGTTTCCACCCACTAATGAAGTACTCTGATAAGAAACACTTCTCCTAATATGATAAGATGCTTTGTGATGTTTTCTTCAATGGTTACACCCATAAATGAAGTACTATGATCAGAATCACTCATAGAAGTACTCGGACAGAAAGCACATAGAGTGGTACTGTTTATGCTTATTCATTGTGTTTTAGTGAATGATTACAACACTAAAATGAAGTACTTGAAGCAAAAACTCTTCTCGTAGTAATATATGATGCTTTGTGGAGTTTTCTTGTGAGTTATCACTCATAGATGATGTACTCTCATCAGAAACACTTCTCATAGTAGGATATGATGTTTTGTGATATTTTCATAAATGGTTACTACCCATAAATGTAGTACTCAGATAAAAACACTTCTCGTAGTATGATGAGATGCTTTTTGATGTTTTGTTCAATGGTTACACCCATAAATGAAGTATTGTGATCAAAATCTCTCATAGATGAAGTACTCGGACAGGAAGCACTTAGAGCGGTACTCTATGCTTCTCGTAGTAATATAGGATGCTTTGTGCAGTTTTTTTGAAAGATTATCACACATAAATGAAGTACTCTGATCAGATATTTCTCATAGTAGGATATGATGCTTTGTGGTGTTGGCTTTAATTGTTGCCACCCATAAATGAAGTACTCTGATAAGAAATACCTGTCGTAGTAGGATAAGACGCTTTGTGATATTTTCTTTAATGTTTACCACCCACAAATGAAGTACTCATATAAGAAACACTTCTCGTAGTAGGATAAGATACTTTGTAATGTTTTCTTCAATGGTTACACCCATAAATGAAGTACTATGATCAAAATCACCTATTAATGAAGTATTCGGAAATGAAGCACATAGGGTGGTACTCTATGCTTCTTCGTTGTGTTTTAGTGAATGGTTACAACGCTTAAATGAAGTACTGAGAGCAAAAACTCCGCTCGTAGTAATATATGATGCTTTGTGGAGTTTTCTTGAAAAGGCTATCACTCATAAATGATATACTCTCATCAGAAACACTTCTCATAGTAGGATATGAAGCTTTGTGGTGTTTTCTTTAATGGTTACCACTCAGACATGAAGCACTTAGAGTGGTACTCAATGCTTCTTCGTTGTGTTTTAGGGAATGGTTGCAACACTTAAATGAAGTACTCCGAGAAGAAACTCTTCTCGTTATAATATATGAAACTTTGTGGAGTTTTTTTGAAAGGTTATCACACATAAATGTAGTACTCTGATCAGAAATATTTATCATAGTAGGATATGATGTTTTGTGGTGTTTTCATTAATTTGTTACCACCATAAATGAAGTACTCCGATAAGAAATACCTCTCATAGTAGGATAAGAAGCTTTGTGATATTTTTTTTATGGTTACCACCCATAAATGTAGTACTCGGATAAGAAGCACTTCTCGTAGTAGGATAAGATGTTTTGTGATGTTTTCTTCAATGGTTACACATATAAATGAAGTACTCGTACATGAAGCAATTAGAGTGGTACTCTATGCTTCTTCGTTATGTTTTGGTGAATGGTTACATCACTTAAAACAAGTACTTGGAGTCAAAACTATTCTCGTAATAATATATGATGCTTTGTGGAGTTTTCTTGAAAGGTTTACTCATAAATGATGTACTCTCATCAGAAACACTTCTCATAATAGGATATGAAGCTTTGTGAATTTTCTTTAATGGTTACCACCCATAAATGACGTACTCAGATAAGAAGCACTTTCCGTAGTAGGACAAGATGTTTTGTGATGCTTTCTTCAATGGTTACACCCATAAATGATGTACTATGATCCAGATCACTCATAAAAGAAGTACAAATACATGAAGTACTTAGAGTGGTACTCTATGCTTCTTCATTGTGTTTTAGTGAATGGTTACAATACTTAAATGAAGTACTCTTAGAAGTAACTCTTCTCGTAGTAATATATGACGCTTTGTGGAGTTTTTTTGAAAGGTTATCACACATAAATGAAGTACTATGATCAGAAATATTTCTCATAGTAGGAGATGATACTTTGTGGTATTTTCTTTAATAGCTACCACCCATAAATGAAGTACTCTTATAAGAAATACCACTCGTAGTAGGATAAGATACTTTGTGATATTTTCTTTAATAGTTACCAACCATAAATGAAGTACTCAGATAAGAAGCACTTCTCGTAGTAGAATAAGATTCTTTGTGATGTTTTGTTCAATGGTTACACCCATAAATGAAGTACTATGATCAAAATCACTCATAGATGAAGTACTCGGACATGAAGCACTTAGAGCGGTACTCAATGCTTCTTCGTTGTGTTTTAGTGAATGGTTACAACAATTAAATGAATTACTCTGAGAAGAAACTCTACTCGTAGTAATATATGATGCTTTGTGCAATTTTTTTGAAAGGTTATCACACATAAATGAAGTACTCTGATCAGAAATATTTCTCATAGTAGGATATGATGCTTTATGGTGTTTTCTTTAATTGTTACCACCCATAAATGAAGTACTCTGATAAGAAATACCTCTCGTAGTAGAAAAAGATGCTTTGTGATATTTTCTTTAATGGTTACCACCCCCAAATGAAGTACTCATATAAGAACATTTCTCGTAGTAGGATAAGATACTTTGTGATGTTTTCTTCAATGGTTACACCCGTAAATGAAGTACTATGATCAAAATCACCCATTAATGAAGTACTCAGACATGAAGCACATAGGGTGGTACTCTATGCTTCTTCGTTGTGTTTTAGTGAATGGTTACAACGCTTAAATGAAGTACTGAGAGCAAAAACTCTGCTCGTAGTAATATATGATGCTTTGTGGAGTTTTCTTGAAAAACTATCACTCATAAATGATGTACTATCATCAGAAACACTTCTCACAGTATGATATGAATCTTTGTGGTATTTTCTTTAATGATTACCACCCATAAATGAAGTACTCAGATAAGAAGTACTTCTCGTAGTAGGATAAGATTTTTTGTGATGTTTTCTTCAATGGTTACACCCATAAATGAAGTACTATGATCAGAATCACTCATAGATGAAGTACTGGGACATGAAGCACTTACAGCTTACTGTATGCTTCTTCGTTGTGTTTTAGTGAATGGTTACAACACTTAAATGAAGAACTCTGAGAAGAAACTCTTCTCAAAGTAATATATTATGCTTTGTGAAGTTTTCTTCAAAGACTATCACTCATAAATGATGTACCAGAAATACTTCTCATAGTAGGATATGAAAGTTTGTAGTGTTTTCTTTAATGGTTACCACTCAGACATGAAGCACTCAGAGTGGTACTCTATGCTTCTTCGTTGTGTTTTAGTGAATGGTTACAACACTTAAATAAAGTACTCCGAGAAGAAACTCTTCTTGTAGTAATATATGATGCTTTGTATAGTTTTTTTCAAAAGGTTATCACACATAAATGTAGTACTCTGATCAGAAATATTTCTCTAAGTAGGATATGATGCTTTGTGATATTTTCTTTCATGATTACCACCCATAAATGTAGTACTCAGATAAGAAACACTTCTCGTAGTAGGATAAGATACTTTGTGATGTTTTCTTCAATGGTTACACACATAAATGAAGTACTCAGATAAGAAACACTTCTCGTAGTAGGATATGATGCGTTGTGATGTTTTCTTCAATGGTTACACACATAAATGAATTACTATGATAAAAATCACTCATTAATTATGTACTCGTACATGAAGCAATTAGAGTGGTACTCTATGCTTCTTCGTTGTGTTTTAGTGAATGGTTACATCACTTAAATGAAGTACTATGATAAGAATTGAAATACTATGATCAGAATCACTCATAGATGAAGTACTCGGACATGAAGCACTTAGAGCGGTACTCTATACTTCTTCGTTGTGTTTTAGTAGTATATGATGCTGTGTGGAGTTTTCTTGAAAGGCTACCACTCATAAATGATGTACTCTAATCAGAAACACTTCTCATAGTAGGATATGAAGTTTTGTGGGGTTTTCTTTAATGGTTACCACCCATAAATGAAGAACTCAGATAAGAACACTTCTCCTAATAGGACAAGATGTTTTGTGACGCTTTCTTCAATGGTTACACCCATAAATGAAGTACTATGATCTGAATCCCTCATAAATGAAGTACTATGATCTGAATCACTCATAAATTAAATACACAGACATGAAGCACTTAGAGTGGTACTCTATGCTTCTTCATTGTGTTTTAGTGAAGGGTTACAACACTTAAATGACGTACTCCGAGAAGAAACTCTTCTCGTAGTAATATATGACACTTTGTGTTTTTTTAAAAGGTTATCACACATAAATGAAGTACTATGATCAGAAATATTTCTCATAGTAGGATATGATACTTTGTGGTTTTTCTTTAATAGTTACCACCCATAAAAGAAGTACTCTGATAAGAAATACCACTCGAAGTAGGATAAGATGCTTTGTGATATTTTCTTTAATAGTTACCAACCATAAATGAAGTACTCAGATAAGAAGCACTTCTCATAGTAAAATAAGATTCTTTGTGATGTTTTGTTCAATGGTTACACCCATAAATGAAGTACTATGATCAAAATCACTCATAGATGAAGTACTCGGACATGAAGTACTTAGAGCGGTACTCAATACTTATTCGTTGTGTTTTAGTGAATGGTTACAACACTTAAATGAAGTACTTGTAGTAAAAACTATTCTCGTAGTAATATATGATGCTTTTTGGAGTTTTCTTGAAAGTTATCACTCATAAATGATGTACTCTCATCAGAAACACTTCTCATAGTAGGATATGAAGCTTTGTGGTATTTTCTTTAATTGTTACCAACCATAAATGAAGTACTCAGATAAGAAGCACTTCTCGTAGTAGGATAAGATGCTTTGTGATATTTTCTTCAATGGTTACACCCATAAATGAAGTACTATGATCAGAATCACTCATAGATGAAGTACTCGGACATGAAGCACTTAGAGCGATACTCTATGCTTCTTCGTTGTATTTTAGTGAATGGTTAAAACACTTAAATGAAGTACTCGGATTAAAAACTATTATCGTAGTAATATATGATGCTTTGTGGAGTTTTATTGAATGGTTCACTCATAAATGATGTACTCTCATCAGAAACACTTCTCATTGCAAGATATGAAGATTTGTGTTTTTTCTTTAATGGTTATCACCCATAAATAAAGAACCCGGATAAGAAACACTTCTCCTAGTAGGATAAGATGATTTTTGATGTTTTCTTCAATGGTTACACCCATAAATGAAGTACTATGATCATAATCACTCATTTATGTACTCGGACATAAAGCACTTAGAATGTTACTATTTATGCTTCTTCATTGTGTCTTAGTGAATTGTTACAACATTTAAATTAAGTACTTAAAGCAAAAACTCTTCTTGTAGTAATATATGATGCTTTGTGGATTTTCTTGAAAGTTACCACCCATAAATGATGTACTCTAATCATAAGCACTTCTCATATTAGGATATTAATCTTTGTGTTATTTTTTTTAATGGTTACCATTCATAAACGAAGTACTCATATAAGAAACAATTTTATTAGTATGATAAGATGTTTTGAGGTGTTTTCTTCAATGGTTACACCCATAAATGAAGTACTATGATCAGAATCACTCATAAATGAAGTACTCGGACCTGAAGAACTTAGAACAGTACACTATGCTTCTTCGTTGTATTTTAGTGAATTGTTACAACACTTAAATGAAGTACTCCGAGAAGAAACTCTTCTCGTAGTAATATATGATGTTTTGTGAAGTTGTTTTGAAAGGTTATAACACATAAATGAAGTACTCTGATCAGAAACTTTTCACATAATATGATATGATGATTTGTGATGTTTTCTTTAATGATTACACCCATAAATGAATTACTATAATCAAAATCACTCATTAATGAAGTACTCGGACATGAAGCACATAGAGTGGTACTTTATGCTTCTTTGTTGTGTTTTAGTGAATGGTTACAACACTTAAATGAAGTACTCGGAGGAAAAACTCTGGTCGTAGTAATATATGATGCTTTGTGGATTTTTTTTTTTGAAAGGCATCATATATTACTACCCATAAATGATGTACTCTCATCAGAAACACTTCTCATAATAGGATATGATGCTTTGTGGTGTTTTCTTTAATGGTTACCACCCATAAATAAAGCACTCAGATAAGATACACTCTCCTAGAAGGATAGGATGCTTTTTGATATTTTCTTCAATGGTTATGCCCATAAATGAAGTACTATGATCAGAATCACTCTTAAATGAAGTACTCAGATATAAAGTACTTAGAGTGGTACTATATGCTTCTTCATTGTGTTTTAGTGAATGGTTACAACACTTAAATGAAGTACTTTGAGCAAAAACTCTTCTGTAGTAATATATGATGCTTTGTGGAGTTTTCTTGAAAGGTTATCACTCATGAATGATGTCCTCTCATCAAAAACACTTATCATATTAGGATATGAAGCTTTGTGTTATTTTCTTTAATGGTTATCATTCATAAATGAAGTACTCAAATAAGAAACAATTTTCTTAGTAGAATAAGATGCTTTGTGATATTTTCTTCAATGGTTACATCCATAAATGAAGTACTATGATCAGAATCACTCATAAATGAAGTACTCGGGCCTGAAGCACTTAGAGCGATACTCTATGCTTCTTCGTTGTGTTTTAGTGAATGGTTACAACAATTAAATGAATTACTCCGAGAAGAAACTCTTCTCGTAGTAATATATGATGCTTTGTGGAGTTTTCTTGAATGATTATCTCACATAAATGATACTCTCTAGTCAGAAATATTTCTCATAGTAGGATATGATGCTATGTGGTGTTTTCTTTAATTGTTACCATCCATAAATGAAGTACTCGTATAAGAAATACCTCTCGTAGTAGGATAAGATGTTTTGTGATATTTTCTTTAATGATTACCACCCACAAATGAAGTACTCATATAAGAAACACTTCTCGTAGTAGGATAAGATGCTCTGTAATGTTTTCTTCAAAGGTTACACTCATAAATGAAGTACTATGATCAAAATCACCCATTGATGAAGTACTCGAACATTAAGCACGTAGGGTGGTACTCTATGCTTCTTCGTTGTGTTTTAGTGAATGGTTACAACACTTAAATGAAGTACTTGGAGTAAAAACTATTCTCGTAGTAGGATAAAATGCTTTGTGATATTTTCTTTCATGGTTACCACCCATAAATGTAGTACTCATATAAGAAACACTTCTCGTAGTAGGATAAGATGCTTTGTGATGTTTTCTTCAATGGTTACACACATAAATGAAGTACTATGATCAAAATCACTCATTAATGAAGTACTCGTACATGAAGCAATTAGAGTGGTACTCTATGCTTCTTCGTTGTGTATTAGTGAATGGTTACATCACTTAAAAGAAGTACTTGGAGTCAAAACTATTCTCGTATGATGCTTTGTGGAGTTTTCTTGAAAGGTTCACTCATAAATGATGTACTATCATCAGAAACACTTCTCATAGTAGGATATGAAGCTTTGGGTATTTTCTTTAATGGTTACCACCCAGTAATGAAGTACTCGGATAAAAACACTTCTCCTAATATGATAAAATGTTTTTTGATGTTTTCTTCAATGGTTACACCCATAAATGAAGTACTATGATCATAATCACTCATAGAAGTACTCGGACATAAAACACATTGAGTGGTACTATTTATTCATTGTGTTTTAGTGGAAGATTACAACACTTAAATGAAGTACTTAAAGCAAAAACTCTTCTCGTAGTAATATATGATGCTTTGTGGAGTTTTCTTGAAAGTTATCACTCATAAATGATGTACTCTCATCAGAAACACTTCTCATAGTAGGATATGAAGCTTTGTGGTATTTTCTTTAATGTTTGCTACCCACAAAAGACGTACTCAGATAAGAAGCACTTCCCGTAGTAAGATAAGATTGTTACACTCATAATTGAAATACTATGATCAGAATCACTCATAGATGAAGTACTCGGACATGAAGCACTTAGAGCGGTACACAATGCTTCTTCGTTGTGTTTTAGTAGGATATGATGCTGTGTGGAGTTTTCTTGAAAGGCTACCACTCATAAATGATGTACTCTAATCAGAAACACTTCTCATAGTAGGATATGAAGTTTTCTGGGGTTTTCTTTAATGGTTACCACCCATAAATGAAGAACTCAGATAAGAACACTTCTCCTAGTAGGACAAGATGTTTTGTGATGCTTTCTTCAATGGTTACACCCATAAATGAAATACTATAATCTGAATCACTCATAAATTAAATACACAGACATGAAGCACTAAGAGTGATACTCTATGCTTCTTCATTGTGTTTTAGTGAAGGGTTACAACACTTAAATGAAGTACTCCGAGAAGAAACTCTTCTCGTAGTAATATATGACACTTTGTGGAGTTTTTTTGAAAGGTTACCACTTCAAAATTAAGTACTCTGATCAGAAACACTTCTCATAGTTGGAGTTTTTTTTAATGGTTACCACCCATAAATGAAGTACTCGGAAAAGAAACACTTCTCGCAGTAGGATGAGATGCTTTGTGGCGTTTTCTCGATTGTTTATCGTCCATAAATGATGTACTCCAACATGAAGCACATAGAGTTGTATTCTATGATTCTTCGTGGTGTTTTAGTGAATGGTTACCACCATTAAATGAAGTACTCGAAGAAGAAATACTTCTCGTAGTAGGCTAGGAGACTTTGTGGAGTTTTGTTTAAACGTTATCATCTATGAAGTAATCTGATCTGAAAACTTTGTAATAGGATAAGATGCTTTATGACTTTTTTAGTGCTTATCACCCTTAAATGATGTATTCGGACATGAAACACATCAAGTGGAAATCAATGCTCCTACGTGGTATTTTAGTGAAAGGTTACCTCTCTTAACTGAAGTATTCGAAGAACAAACACTTCTCGTAGTAGACTATGATGCTTTGTGAAATTTTCTTGAAATTTTACCACCCATAAACGAAATAATTCGTTCAAAAACACTTCTCATAGTCAATGTTGTCTTCTCCAATGGTTACCACCCATAAATGACGTACTCTCATCAGAAACACTTCTCATAGTAGGATATGAAGCTTTGTGGTGTTTTCTTGAATTGTTACCACTCATAAATGAAGTAATCAGTTCTGAAACACTTCTCGTAGTAGGATAAGATGCTTTGTGGTGTTTTCTTTATTGGTTACGACCCATAAATGAAGTAATCTGATCATAATCACTCATAAATTAAGTACTTAGATATGAAGCACATAAAGTGATTTTCTATGCTTCTTCGTGGTGTTTTGGTGAAAGGTTAAAACACTTAAATGAAGTACTCGGAGAATAAACTCTTGTCGTAGTAAGATATGATGCTTTGTGGAGTTTTCTTGAAAGGTTACCACTAATAAATTAAGTACTATGATAAAAAAAACACTTCTCATAGTATGATAAGATGCTTTGTGGTGTTTTGTATAATGGTTAGCACCCTTAAATGAAGTATTCAGATAAGAAACACTTCTCTTAGTTGGATAAGATGCTTTGTGGTGTTTTCTCGATTGTTTACCGTCCATAAATTATGTACTCAAACATGAAGCACATAGAGTTGTATTATATACTTCTTCGTGGTGTTTTAGTCAATGGTTACCACCATTAAATGAAGTACTCGAAGAAGAAACACTTCTCGTAGTAGGCTATGAGGCTTTGTGGAGTTATGTTGAAACGTTACCACCCTTAAATGAAGTACTCGGACATGAAACACATAGAGTGGTAACTTGTGCTTGTCGTGGTGTTTTAGTGAAAGGTTACCACTCTTAATTGAAGTATTCGAAGAACAAATACTTGATAATATGCTTTGATGCTTTGTGGGATTTTTTTTGAAATGTTACTAACCATAAACGAAGTAATTCGTTCTGAAACACTTCTTGTAGTATGATAAGATGCTCTGTGGTGTCTTCTATAATGGTTAACACCCATAAATAAAGTACTCTGATCTGAAACACTTCTCATAGTAGCATAAGATACTTTGTGGTGTTTTCTTGAATTGTTATCACCCATAAATTAAGTAGTCGTATCTGAGACACTTCTCGTAGTATGATAGTGCTCGGACATGAAGAACCTAGAGTGGTAATCTATGCTCTTTCGTGGTGTTTTAGTGAATGGTTACAACACTTAAATGAAGTACTCAAAGAATAAACTCTTCTTGTAGTAAGATATGATACTTTGTGGAGTTTTCTTGAAAGGTTACCACTCATAAATTAAGTACTCTGATCAAAAACACTTCTCATAGTAGGATAAAATGTTTTGTGGTATTTTGTTTAATGGTTAGCACCCTTAAATGAAGTATTCATATAAGAAACACTTCTCGTAGTAGGATAAGATGTTTTGTGGTGTTTTCTCAGTTGTTTACCGTCCATAAATTATGTACTCAAACATGAAGCACATAAAGTTGTATTATATGCTTCTTCGTGGTGTTTTAGTCAATGGTTACCACCATTAAATGAAGTACTCGAAGAAGAAAAACTTCTCATAGTAGGTTATGAGGCTTTGTGCAGTTATGTTGAAACGTTACCATCCATAAATGAAGTAATCCGATCTGAAACACTTCATAATAGGATAAGATGTTTTATGGTGTTTTTTTGTAATGCTTACCACCTTTAAATGAAGTACTCAGACATGAAACACATAGAGTGGTAACCTATGCTCCGTCATGGTGTTTTAATGAAAGGTTACCACTCTTAACTGCAGTATTCGAAGAACAAACACTTATCATAGTAGGCTATGATGCTTTGTGAGATTTTCATGAAATGTTACCACCCATAAACAAAGTAATTCGTTCTAAAACACTTCTCGTAGTAGGATAAGATGCTATGTGGTTTCTTCTCTAATGGTTACCATCCATAAATGAAGTACTCTGATCTGAAACACTTCTCATAATAGCATAAGATGCTTTGTGGTGTTTTCTTGAGTTGTTACCACACAAAAATGATGTAATCGGATCTGAAACACTTCTCATAGTATGATAAGATTCTTTGTGGTGTTTTCTTTATTGGTTACAACCCATAAATAAAGTAATCTGATCAAAATCTCTCATAAATTAAGTACTCAGACATGAAGCACATAAAGTGGTATTCTATGCTTCTTCGTGGAGTTTTGGTGAATGGTTACAACACTTAAATGAAGTTCTCGGAGAATAAACTCTTCTCATAGTAAGATATGATGCTTTGTGGAGTTTTTTTTGAAAGATTACTACTCCAAAATTAAGTACTCTGATGAAAAACACTTCTCATAGTAGGATAAGATATTTTATGGTGTTTTCTTTAATGGTTACCACCCTTAAATGAAGTACTCAGATAAGAAACACTTCTCATAGTATGATGAGATATTTTGTAGTGTTTTCTCGATTGTTTACCGTTCAAAAATGATGTAATCGAACATAAAGCACATAGAGTTGTATTCTATGATTCTTCGTGGTATTTTAGTGAATGGTTACCCTAATTAAATGAAGTACTCGAAGAACAAACACTTCTCGTAGTAGGCTAGGAGGCTTTGTGGTGTTTTGTTTAAATGTTACCATCCATGAATTAAGTAATCCGATTTGAAACACTTCCTAATATAATAAGATGTTTTATGGTATTTTATTTAATGCTTAACACCCTTAAATGTAGTACTCGAATATTAAACACATAGAGTGGAAACCTATGTTCCTTTGTGGTATGTTAGTGAAAAGTTACCATTCTTAATTGAAGTATTCGAAGAACAAATACTTCTCATAGTACACTATGATGATTGGTGGGATTTTCTTGAAATGTTATCACCCATACACGAAGTAATTCATTCAAAAACACTTCTTGTAGTCTGTGGTGTCTTATATAATAGTTATCACTCATAAATTACGTACTCTGATTTGAAACCTTCTCAAAGTTAATGATATTTAAAATTTTCGGATGGTAATTGCTGCCTCGTCACTCGCCTAATGGACACAAAATGAAAAGAATGTCTTGCACGGAAAAGAATAGGATAAAAAGCTTGTGTCTTTTTATTTGAACTTTTGTGAATTATGTGAATTATGGAGGCACACAAAAGTGGAGGCATTATATCTGTCCTCGTAAATTATTCATATTGAAATATTTTAGAAAATAAAATTTCTAGATTTTTAGAACTTTCAAGTTATTTTTTAAATGTTTTTAAAATAACATGTTTAATATAAAAATGACTGATAAGTCAAAATTATATACCTAAAGCCTTAGAGTTAATTATGTAATTTGAGCCAAAATTCAGAATATTTAGGTTTAAATACTCAAGTTATAACCCAAAGTTCAAGTTACTGTCCTAGATGTGTTTTATAATGCAAAAAACAAGTTATGGAAGCACAGGAGATCATTTCTGGACGATTCGAGCAAAAATGAGCCAAACCATAAAGCATGAGAAGTCACATGATTGATTACAGTCGTAATCCATCTCATTACGATCGTAGTCAAGTCCCTGCCTGGATCCAGAGAGCTGCGTACTTTCACTACAGTCGTAATCCCATTGATTACGATCGCAGTCATCTCTTCTAAAGAGCTTGCAGATTCAAGACTTGGCCACTTCTGCCCTGAAGATCTCCACTACGATCATAAACCCCATAGGTGACGGCCGTAGTCATCTCTTCTAGAGAGCTTCCTTCTTCAGGACTTGGCAATTTTTGCCCTGATGACACTCACTATGGTCGTTAGCCCCAATGGTTACGATCGTATTCGACAATTCTAGAGAGCTCCATCTTTCTGTACTTAGCCAGATTCCAGCACAAAAGAGCTAATTACGGTCGTAGTCACCCATGACTACGATCATAATCATCACAGACAGAGAACAACACTGACTTTAGGAGATGGTTATTTTCAGTTTCTGCATTGGCTACGGTTGTAATCAGAGACGACAGAACAGTTTATTTCCTATTTTGAAGGGTTTTCAGTAGTTATTTCAGGATTTTAGGCTTTAGTATAAATAGGGGTTCCAGAACAGAACAAGATCTGGATTTTTAGAGTTTAGTTATTCCATTATTCACATCTTAGATAGAGAAAGAGAGATTCTAGAGAGAGAAGAAGAAGAAGAGTCTTGGACTTCATCATCTCTTCCCTTGATTATTCATTCTTTCTTTCTTTTTACTTTCTTTTAGATTTATTTGTTACATGTATCTAACCATGTTGGACTAGTTCTATTAGGTTTTCTAGTGGGAACTTGAAACTTGTTGTATGTTTACTTGGTTTATATATCTTGTTTTATTATTTTATCATATGGCTTGTGCTTGTTTTAATTGTTTGTGATCTTGATCAAATTGCATACTTTAGGATTTAATAATTGAAATTGAAAAATAGAATTGTTAGATCCCGACAACAAATAGCATAGTAGATAACAATCTAAGTATCGAAACGTGACGATTGTTGTCTATAGGCTAACCTAATTGAATTGAGTAATTGTACCAAGTATCGAGAGGTGAATTCTAATTGCTTAAGTTGATTCCTGCAATTAGATCTCAATGAATTTAGACTAGGATGACCAAGTACAAAGAGGTAAAAATTATTCTAGTTTAGATTAATGTTAATATAGAAATATCTCTTAATACCAAAACTTGTTAATTGTGCCTTCATAATACAAAATAACTATTAATCAACCAAGTAGATATCAACAAGTGGATAGTAAATCTTAGAAATCCTAAGTCTCTCATTTTGATTTTCTAGATTGTGTAATTGTGTTTAACTTAGTCTAAATTTCCAAAACAATAAAAAATCAAACATCAACCATTTTTACTTTAATCAAACACCAAATTCACTTAATTTTCAAAGAATTAAATTCAATTTACTCTATTGTAGAAACTAAAACCGAATTGTCCCTACGAATTCGACTCCTAAGTGCTACAATTGACGGTTGTATACTTGCAACCTTGACTTAGAATTAGTGTTATTAAAACACCACATCATGGACCTCTTCTGAGTTGTCTTTTTAAATTTTAAAAATGATTAGAAAGCTCAAAAAATTACGAAATTTTTGTTTTCTACAAGATTTCAATGTGAAAAATTATTGAGCAACTTAAATGAAAGTTTTGAACTAAAAAATATAATCTAATTTGGATTGTTTGCACCTCGGTAAACATTTTGAACTTTTCATACAAAACATAAATTAAAAGTCAAACTGTTAGAATGTAATGGGGGTTTTTGCTAATGCGCTAAACTAAGGTCAAATCAATGTGCGGAAGCGATTACAATTCAATTTAAATCTTTTAGACCATAATTACCTAGCCAAGTAATAGAGCAAGCAATTTCAAGAATTAATTGAGCAAATGACAAAAAAATAAGATCAAAGAGCTAAAAAGAGAGAGATAGTGAAGAGAGAACAATCGAGAACAAGTGAACACGCTATGTAACGTGGTTCGACCTATCAAAAGAAATTAGGCATACGTCCACGGGTCTCCCGGAATAAATCTTCTTTTCAGGCCGTTTTACTATAATCAAGTATCTTTTACAAAAGGGCGGAGACGATCTTTAACTTCTTCTAACACAAGTAAGCCAATATTCTTCTCCTAAACCGATGCACGGGACAACACCTCAATACATCACAACAAGGTCCGATTGACTACACAATCAAGGACATGGATTCACCACTTGACAACATAAATGTGGTGCACCAGAGGCTAAACAATTAGCTAAAGTTTATGTTCTCAAATAGACAATAAGAGAATAATAGCTATCATAATTGCTCTTTAGGTTAGATAGCTGGAGTAGACTTGAATCAAGTTTTTTTTAGTGCTCAATTACTGTTGGGAAGTTTGTGAGAATGTTTTGATAATCTTCTAGTTCGTTTATGCGTCACTTATATAGGTTGAGCACTTCTTGGGATCTTGAATCTGTGAAAATACATCATAGCGTTACAGAAATCCCCATAACGAGTTGTGAAGGCGTTATAATGCCTTGAGCATATTCCCTCATTGCCCTTCTGTTGCTGACTTGTGGGCCAGATTTCTAGCAACTCGTTATAACGCTTGGCTGAGGCGTTATAACGGATGGCAACTCGTTGTGATGCCTTGCTGGAGCGTTACAGTAACGCTTGTCTCGGGAAAATCCAGCATGTGCTTCTTCTCTCTCCTCCTGAGGCGTTATGACACCTTGGGGACTCGTTATAACGCCTTTGAGACCCGTTATAACGAGTTATCAAGCGTTATGGTATTGTTGTGCTCTCTCTTGAGCCTTGAAGTCTTCCCTTGATGCTTTGATCATGTCTTGACTTGTCCAGAACATGTTTGAACATGTTTGACATTGGTTTGTACATGTTTTAACATGCATCTTCACCAAAACTTAATGTGCAAGGTTGGTACTTTATGTGTTTTGTAAATTATCAAACAAGAGACGAGTTTAATCCAACATAAACATCTAAGAATTATGAAATGAATTTAAAATAAAAAAATTGAATTTCAAATGATAGCTCTAATTATTATTATTTAAAAAAAATACTTGGGCCTTTTGTTCGATTGTCCTGTCTAGAAAGTATAACTTTCAAATTTTATCCTAAATTAAGAATCAACTCTTGAACTAGTGACTACTGGCTAAGAGTAGTGCTCTTTATGTAAAAGATGGGAGTTCAAAATCTAGTGAAAATAATAATGACACGCAGGACTTTAGGTCAAACTTGATGATATTAGAAGGCAAAGATAAGCAATGGAATTTTGAATACGAACTTTATTTGGGCTGGCATATTGCCTAGTGGCTACGAACGACGCTTTCTGTGTGAAAAGGTAAGTTTGAAATCCGATGAAAGAAAGTACCACGAAATACTTTAAATCAAATTTGTTGATATTTGAGGGCAAAGAGAATTAATCATATTTGATGATATTTGAGGGCAAAGAAAATTAATGATTGGAGCTTTTTGAATAGCTGAATTTTGGTTGAGTCGGCATTTTGAATAGTGGCTGAAAATTCCTATATTTTAATTTAAAAATTTTGGGTTAATTTTTTGAGAATTTTATTTGGAAATAGTATATTCTCTTATTCATATGAAATATTCACTAAGGGTTCGTTTGGCAAATCAAAGAATAGCGTCAGAATAGTGGAATTAGAATAGTAAAAATAAAATAGTGTGATTTTGAAAGAGTGGTAGAAGAGTGGTATTTTTTACTATTCTGAAGAGGAAAATTGTCGTTTGGCAATTGTCAATTGGAATAGTAAAAATATTGATAGTTATGATAATAATAATGATTATGATATAATATAGTAATGATAACAATAATAAACTAAATAATAAAATAAATTAACAATAATATGCATTATTTATCAGAATAAATAAAAATAATAAAATTGACGATAATAATAATAATAATAATAATAATAATAATAATAATAATAAAGTAATAATAATGATAAAATATTATAATCCTAATAAAAATAATAATAAATAACAAATAATGATAAATAATTATAATAAATAATAATAAAATAATAATAATGATAAAATATTATAATACTAATAAAATAATAATAATAATACTAATAATAAATAATAATAATAATAAAAATAACTAATAATAATAATATAATAATTATTATCATAAATAATAATAAAATAATAATAATGATGAAATGTTATAATACTAATAATAAATAATAATAACAATAATAATAAATAATAAATAAAATAATAATAATAATAATAATGATGAAATATTATAATACTAATAAAATAATAATAATAATAATAATAATAAATAATAATAATAATAATAATAATAATAATAAAATATATAATAATAATTATCATAAATAAAAATAAAATAATAATAATGATGAAATATTATAATACTAATAATAAATAATAATAATACTAATAAATAAGAATAATAATAAAATATATAATAATATAATAATTATTATCAAAAATAATAATAAAATAATAATGATGATGAAATATTATAATACTAATAATAAATAATAATAACATTAATAATAATTAATAATAAATAACAAATAATAATGAATAAAATAATAATAATAATATTGATGAAATAGTGGAATACTAATAAAATAATAATAATAATAATAAATAATAATAATAATAATAATAAAATATATAATAATAATATAATAATTATTATCATGAATAATAATAATGATGAAATATTATAATACTAGTAATAAATAATAATAACAATAATATTATTAATAATAATAGTAATGATGAAATATTAAAATACAATAAAATAATAATAATAATATATAATAACATAATAATAATAACATAATAATATGTGTTATATTCAGTAATAATAAAATTAAATAATAAACAGGGTGATATATATAATAAAATATTATTATTTACAAATATAATACAACATATCAAATAATAATGATAATTATATTAATAATAATAACAATAATCTAAAATTATCATAATACGCATTATTTAAAATATTAAAATAATAATTATAATTACTAGTAATTATTAATATTATTTCGTAATAAAGATAATATAATAATATTAACATTAATAATAAAATATATATTATATATTAAATTGATAATTACATTTCAAATTTGATTAGTTAGTCATACGGAACAGTGTATTCCGCTATTCCATCTATATTGTGGTATACCGAAATAGCCTATTTTACCACTATTTTATTCTTTCGAAAACACGTTTGGCACGCTCTCATGCCGAAATAGAGCTCTATTCCGAAATAGCGTCAGTGTCGAACAAACCCTAAGTTTAATATCTATATTTGCCATTGGTGCTATTATGATCATCTGATGCATTACAATATTTTCATAAAGTGTGTAATTCAAAATTTATCAAAAGTTTAAAGTTCGTCATATATAAAAAATATGAGTATAATTTGATAGCAATTTTATTTTTTTCATAGTGCAAATGATGCATCAAAATAGTAATTGATATAAGCTGAATATTTTTTTGTAAATGTCTAAAATAATTCCCAAAAAAATGCAAGAGTCCATTAATGTGTTTTTCGTATTCCATTTCCATACTTATTATCATACTTTTACATATGGGAGCTCTAAATATATAAACTAATTATTTCATCACTTAATAATATTTGTTTATCTTGTCAAAACCCCTTAATTTACCTAAAGATTAATCTACAAGCATAAGAATAACTTAATTCCGATCTACTTGAAACAAGTCAAACCTTCTAGAGCAATGTTTTTAAAACCGGACCGGTCGTCGACCCGATAAAGCTTCGGGTCAATGGTTCACTGGTCGGACCATCGGATCAACCGGGTCAAATGTTGTTTTTGTTTTTTTTATTATTTGTATATTTATAATATGAAGTTTAGTAAAAAATAACATTATCATTTAAATAAATTTGTATATTTATATTATGGAAATATTTGTTTATAATTTTGAAAGTTTAGTTTCAAATAAATTAGGCAAAAACTTGGGTACTTCAAAAGATGCATACACTAGATACTCTAAATCATTTGGACCATTCAATTCATCAAGATTGGTGAAAATTGATTCCTTGAGAAACGTAGCAAAAGTTAAAGTTAATATTTTTCACTAATCTCAATAAATTGAATGATCTAGATGAACTAGAGTACCCGGTGTATCCATCTTTTGAAGTACCTAAGCTTTTGCCAATCAATTATTAATAAAGCACCAAAAAAATATAAAAGAATTATGTTGCCTTCAAGGTTCAAAATTTTGGATTGATAATATCAAGGTGAAAACTTAGATACGTCTAGATAAGTGATTTCTAGGTATCACTCAATTCTTACTGTTTGATTGAAATTTATGATACGAATCTCAATGCAATCAAATGGTTGAAATTTAGTGAAGTATCTAGATGTGCCTCAATTTTCCCAATTAACAAAGAAGTACAAATTATAATAAAAATTAGAAATAAAATTTTTGACTAAAAATGCATAATTAAAATAAATAATAGTAAAATTTATTATATTTAATATAACATATATGCATGCACTAACGGTATGAGTTTATTGTTTATGTCATTTAACATATAGGATCGACTCATTTCATATTATTTAATGATATAGGGTTGTAAACGTAAAAGCTTATTAAACAAATCATGAAATAGAATGAATTCTCCAGCACAATCACCACGTGGCCTTGTTGGCAATTGGCTCTGCATTTTCCCAAGAAAGAAAAGTTTCAAATAAATGAAGCTGGTGAACCTAGGTCATCTAACCTAATTGTTCTTTCAAGAGACCCGGTTTTTTAATGTTTATCACAGAAACGATCTATTGACTGAACCGAACCGAAAAGTGGGCAGAGTCCGGTTTTTACTGGTCAGACCACCGGTCCGGTCCGATTTTAAAAACAGTGTTCTAGAGTAAATAAGCTTTGTGGTTCCTAGTTGCAATAGTGCAATAGTGCAGGGTCTGTACTGCAAAACTGTAAGAAACTCAATTACACAGAATTTAGAGGACATATCTACAAAATCACCTCTTTCCCTTTCCTCCTCTCCTCTCCTCTCTAAACCCCCTTTGATTCACTCCAGTTTCTCCATCAATATCCCAAGTTCAAGTTCCAGTTCCATCCAATTTCAATTTCAACTCAAAAGATTGAAGAGCTACAGATCGGAGATGGCAAGAGGAAACGGATTCCAATTTGAGATGGAGGTGGCGCCACCAGAGCTCATGGTGGTTGCGAGAGAGAAAGTGAAGAGACAGCTCGACACCATTCCCGAAGAGGATGACGTGGAGATTTTCCAAGATGCTACGCCATTGGATTTGGATGCCGATCAGAGAAGAGATGGAGACAATTAAATTTGTTCAGCAGTTGCATCTCGAATTAGTAGTGATTTGTTTAAATTAATTTATTGTTTCTCCGATGCTTGAGCAGTGCTCTTGATGCTTCTTTATTTAGGTTTTCGATTCCTGTTTTCTGAGAAATCGAGCCGCTTGAGATGTTCTTTTCAAAGGAGAATTGTGTGTGTTGTAAATTGTAATTGTAACCTCTCCTTTTTTTTGTTTAAAATTGGTTTTGTGCAATACCTACTCATGGCCTCCATGTACATACAAGAGGTTGTAATATTTTTTAATTTGAATTGCAAAATGTTAGTTTACTTGTGTATTTTGTTCCCCTTTCCTTTCTCAATCTTTAGTGTGGAATGTGGATTGTGGAAGCATTAAAAATGAAGACAGCAATTATAATTTATAAGTCAAAGAGAAAAAAGAAAAAAAATTGTCTGCAAAAAGTGAGAAATTTCAATTCAACTCTTTGAGTATATTGTAAATTACTAAAATTAGTAATCAGGATTATCATGTAAATTAGTAATCTTAGTGTTGTTTTGTATCATATGAGTATTATTTCAGATTGGAAGATGTTAATATTTGTTGATCTAAAACTGTTAATATAATTATAGTTTTAATTTCATATGATCAGTATATTAATTGGAGATGAAACGAAACCAAGCGAAATATTCAAGTCAAATCATGAGGCTGCTATGAATATATGAAAATTAGAAGAAAATTTATTGGGCTTTCTTATATGGTCCTGAATATTTAAAATTATTTTAAATGTTCGTCTAAAAATTAGAAGCAATTTTATTGTGTTTTCTTATATGGTCCTGAATAGACTTATTGTTGAAATAATTAAAATTATTTTAAATGTCCATCTTTAGCTGGAGCGAACAGAAAAATTAACACCTTAATAAAATTGAGTGTCGAACCTTGTCTTTAATATAAATTAATATTAATAAGGTCCTTAATAAAAATAAAAAAATGTGTCTTTAAGATTGCTTATAGATCCTAACTATATGTCATATAAGATGCATCCATTGGATCACCTTAAAAGAATATATAATACGTGTTATTAGAACATTTATATATAAATTAAGTCAAGCTTAGATGAGATCATGAGACATATCTAGAAGACTAGAACCATGTGCACATAACCATTCTTAGCTTAATTAAATACCAAGAGATCTAGAAAAAATATTGAAAAATTGTTACAAGGTCAAGGTGATGACCCCACTTCTGGATAGTTTGGCTGCATGAAAGAATAATTAATGAAAATATCAAATATGGCAGTTGATTGATTAATCTTAACCGTATATCATTACTTTATTAGAGTATATAATTAAGTCAAATTAATGACCTAATTATCTTAGCTCCTAAGTCTCACAATAGCCAAAGAAAAGGGAAATAAAATTCTGGAAAGCAAGATAGCAACTAGGTTTTACTTGGGGCCGTCAACAAAATATTTTATCGTTTATCCGATCTGTATCATATTTGATAAATATGAGTATGAGTAAGATTTTTTTTTGTTAGTGATTTTTGTCGTTAGCTTATCAGATATATGTATGGGTAAGATTTTTTCGTTAACTAAACAGATAAGAGTACGGATAGAGATATTCTGTATCCCGTTATACTATAAGATAAAAATAAAATAATATATATAAATACAAATAAATATATATGCCTTATTTTAAAATCTATAAAAATAATCAATCTATTAGTAACTTAATTTTTCTAGGAGATCTTCTAATTAATTATCCTTTTTTCAACAAAAGTACTCTTAATTTTCAACAGAACATTAACGTTTGTCTCTTGGATCCTACCAAAATTAATTTCATCCAACTACTTATTTATTTAATATTATCATCCTCTCGTTTAATTTTAAAAAAAATCTGATCGTATAATTATAACCCTAGTTTAATATTTCGCATTATATATTATTTTTTTCATTAATATATGCTCTACTTGCTCTCGTATTGTGATTGTGTTTCTGTAAATGATTTTAGATGTATTTGTGTAAAATGTAATTTATTTATAAAATAGAAAAATATTATATTAATATTATCTGTATCGTCAGTTATCTGTCCGTTATCCTATAATTTTAACAGATAAGAATAAGTTCAATTTTATCGGATAAAGATCGAATATGAATAAGAGTAATTTCAAACGATTACGAGTACAAAAATAACTCCACCCGACTGTATCATATTCATTGACATCTAGTTTTACGAATTTACGTCCGCTATAGTACTATAAAGTCATAAAGTATTTTTAAAAAAGATTCGAATCGTTTCTTAAATTTCGAAATTCGAACATACTAATCTCAAATTTTAGTGAACGATACAGATTATGTATGGTACTTACATTATTACAGCAGATATGAATTCTAGTTGTACTAGGTAAAGTATAAATAAAAATATTGTTGAAATTTTGAATAATAACATACAAGAATATCTCCGGAATAATTTGTTGAAAAATGTCATTTTCTTTGCTACAGTCCAAATACGCGGGCATGACTAATTATGAGCACGTTCATATAAAAATATTGCCACATTATTCACGAGATAAGAAATTGATTACTTTACACATTGTTTGCACTTGCGCCTCACGCCAAGAAACAAATTGCCAACTGGAAGCTTCTGTTGCATTGCACTGAAGTACTGAACTGACACCTGTCTGATACTACAGGTTCCTCTAAAAGCCTATCACCACTCGTAGGAGTGCGAAAGAGCTTACTTAAATTTAAGATCGACTTGTTAATTTAACGAACGAGCTGTTAATGAACGAGCTGATAACGAACGAGTTCATAATGAGCTTTAATTTGACGAATCAAACACGGACGAGCTACGAGCTATGAATATTTTTGGCACTCCTAGACTATATGTTAATTAATGTTGTGCAACTTGTACTCAACTATTGAAGTTAGATGGCTCGTTACCTTAACGAGCTGACCATCTCGTATCGTTAATAGCTCAAGCTGGTAACGAACGAGTTCATAACAAGTTTTTGACGAGTTGAATACGGACGAAACACGAGCTATGAATATTTCTTGCACCCGTAATCACCAGTATATATACTTATTTATTTCATATTAATTTCAAGATATCTTCTATTCCAAAATTTGTCGAACCAAATATGTTGTTCGTATAATTCCATCTCGTCTCTGGTTGTCTAGATTTGAACCTTTTAAAACTTATTTCACAGTCAAAACACATATCTCTTGAATTAAATTAAGATCGTCTGTAACAGTCGATCGATCATTGACGATCGGATCGAACCGAGTACAATTCTACTCGCCTCAAATACGAGCAACTGAGTCACATCAGCATTGCAATCAAATCATTTATGTTAGCCCCCAAATCCCAATAGCCAAAAGACGGGGAAGAATAGAAGAAATCTATCTAGAATTTTAAATAGGTATATGCTAAGATATCAGAGAAAATATTGTTTAAAATTTGAATAATATTTACGTACAAGATTTTTAAGGTACCGAAGATTTAATTAGAAAAATATCAGTTTTGCTACAGTACAAATACACGGTTATCAGTTGAGCACGTCCACATAAAAATATAGCGGAATTTCATGTACTCTTCAGAAACTTTAATATTATATATTTTTTTTTCTAAATTCTGGTATTAAGTGTTTTCTCTTCAGAACTTCAAAAACTCTCAAATTTACTCATTTATATTTTTTGTATTAACAGTTATTTTACATGTGTATAATATCTATTTTATTCTTATTGGTATGATTCTGCATTTTAATTTTATAAATTTTTGGTGAGCTCGCACGTGAATAGAAGCAGGTCTGATCTATTGACGAATCTACACATAATAATTGATTTTTTTTTGATAAAATCCTTCTTGACCCAAAACCTATTTTTTTTTACGGTGATCATTTATTAACGTTCCTACCCGTCCTAACGGAATTTGATCCCGACCTCTTTTCAGAGAGATTGTGTTTCTGCCACTGCACTAAATAGTGAGAACATAGCCGGAAAAACTTAGAAAGCAAAATGGTAGAAAGCATAATAGATATTCAGGTCTTCTTAAACATCACGAAAATAAAATCGTTGAAATTTGAACAATATCTACATACAAGAATTATTCAGAAATAGTTAATTAAAAATTGTCATTTTTTTACATTTGAAATACGCGTTATGGTCAATTATGAGCACGTCCCTACAAAAACATTAACTCCAATAAAACATAAAAATGAAAGACCAAAACAAATTACTTGACATTTCTTTTGAAAATGAAAATGGTTTTCTGTTAAATGACAAGTTCCATGTCATTTCTCACTAGACATACATCTTTTAGTCTTGCAGCCAGAGAAAGTGAGCTCATTATAAAGAATTTGTATTCTCTATAATAACAATATCTGATTGTCTCTTGCTACAGTATTTTTGACATATCCGCACAATATATTTTACTGTATTGTTACAGTGTCACTCAATATTTTTTACTGTGTTGTTACAGTGTCACTCAGTAAAACTGTTAATTTTTTTTTCTGAAAATTTATGATCACTGAAGAGAATACGGATCCTTCAATATAAATGGCTACATAATTCTTGAGCTGGCGGATTAATTAATTTGATGTACTCAATTTTTGCACTTGCGCCTCAGGAAAGAAACAAATCGCCAATGTAAGCTTATGTGGCACTGCCTGAAACTGCCACTTGTGCGCGGCCACCATAGGTTCCTCTACGGGTGCAAACGAGCCGAGCTCGAGCGAACTGGGTCGAATTCGAAATTGGCTCGTTTATTAACGAACTGGCTCGTCTCATTACTACAATTGGTCATTAAGACTCGAGTTAACTCGTTTGTAGCTTGTTTGCAAGAAAAATGACTAAATATTAAAAAAAACATAATAAAATTATAAAATTCTTTGTGGTGAAGATCTATTTAGAGATGGTGATAACTAATTCGACGGTTCAGATTAACTCGTTAAGGTCTCGATATTTACACGAGTCGAGCTTGTCAGAGCTCGAGATCGGCTCGGCTCGTTAACAACTCGAGTTGTTAACGAACGAGTTGTTAGCGAGTCGAACACGAACGAATCACGAGTCACAAATATTTTGTGCACCTCTAGGTTCCTCCGTGGGGTATTAGTAGGGGTGTAAACGGATTGAATACGGACGGATAATCGTCTTACCGTATCATTATCCATTAAATTTTTTTTGTTACGAATACGAATTCGGATAGTCTCGGATACGGATACGAATCAGATATTAATCGAATATCGGATACGGATCGAATATCGGACGGATACAGATACGAAACAAATATTATTCGGATAATAAAAATAATCCTTATTTGATATGTGTTTATCCAAATGCATCAATGAATTATAAAAAAAATGTGATACATAAACACAAATTATATATAAAATTAATTAGATTTGTAATCTTCATACAAAATCCAATAAAATATATATATAATATAAATTTTTTGGTTATGAATTCGGATACAATCGGATAATATTGGATACGAATATCTTCAATAACTTCGGATATTATTAGATTATAGCTAAACGGTCGAATACGAATAGATGATAGCCAAACCATATCCTTATCCGTTAAATTTTTTCAGATACGAATACAAATCGGATAATTTTTGTTATTTTTCGGATACGAATTCGAATAAAATCAGATATTATCCGATCCGTTTACACCCTAGGTATTAGGTTCTTGCTTCTAGAAACCATTATCTGACACACAACACTACGATAGGACAGTAAGATAACAGTAACAAAGGATCCCACCGATCCTTAACTTCCTAGCAACAACCTCCTCCCACGCGGATAAGTCACACGCTCATCACGTGTTCGCTGATCTTTTTAACATAGAAAAATTATACGATAGATTTCTCTCGTGCGTGACTACGTGTCACGTTTCAAATCCATTCATCCCAGAAATCACTATCAAGCGGTCCCAAGATCTAACGGCCAGAGATCTCTCTTCCACATAAAATGCCTTTTCTCCTTCTATATAAACCTCCCCTCGTGTACTTTCTTTCAAAGCAAGAGGTCGGTTAGCAATTTAGCATTCTTTCTTACAAATTAGCTCTCACTCTTCTCCCAATTTGCACAAAATCGATCTAACACATGGCAAGAGATTTTGATCTCCGGTTCGAGATGGAGGTGGTGCCTCCTGAGATGGTAAAAGTGGTGAGGCTCAAGGCGACACCAATCCTCGACACGATTCCTGAGGAGGATGACATGGAGCAAATTGAAGACGACCAGCTTGATTCGCCGCGAAGCTCTTCTTTACCGTCCGATTGGCCCCATGGTGATCGGGAAGTGTTGAGGGTCTTTTTGCAAAATTTCTCACGGGAAGAGGATCTTTAGAGATTTTGTAGGGTTCAAAGAGGGATTAGTTTCGACTTTTCAAGGGGACTGTTCTCTAATTAGGAGAAATTGGAACGGCCGAGGTGCAAATTCTGGACCCAGCTATGTAAAATATGTAATATACTACTGTTATCTTTGGTTTGTAATTTTTTGTTTTAAGAGGGTGCTATTGTAAAATCATCTTGCTTTGTTAGTGGAGATTGTGTAAATTTCCGAGTCAAATGACAAATTTTTTTCGTTAATGGTTTTGTTAAAGAAAAGGATTAAAATGATAGAACACTACGGAATCGGTAGTGAACGATTCTAACTATAAACAACAATCAAATTTTTCATCATTCGAACAATCATTCATTTCCTCTCTGATCATCTTCTTTCAGCATAGCATTTATCTTTAAAATCAAAATAATTCTAACAATACACAGTCACAAACGAAACTACGAAACAAACGATCACGAAATAATATATTTTCGTTAATTATTTTATTATTTAAACGAAATAATTTTTTTGATCGTAATCATTTTATTAGTCACAAAAGAAAACAAAAAATGATTAAACGATCGATATTGACAGACTTAATACAAGTCTACAAGTGAATAAATGGCTGCATTCATTTTATTAATTACAAAAGAAAACAAAAAACGATTAAACGATCATATTGACAGACTTAATACAAGTCTACAAGTGAATAAATGGCTGCATGAAAGAATAATGACAATTAATTATACCTTAAAAAGGATATCAATTGAGCATTCAAATCACTATCTTTGCTCACAATAGCCAAAAAAAGGGGGAAAGAAAATTCTAGAAAGCAAGGTAACTATCAAGATTTGATTAGGGAAACAAAAGATCACAGAAAATATTGCTAGAAGTTTGAAAAAATGTTTGATACCCCTTAATATTAACATCCAAGATTTGCGAAGATATCAAAATAATTTATTATAATAAAAGTCTTTTTTTTCTGCAGCCCAAATCACGGTTATGACTAATTGTGAGCTTGTTCACATTAAAACAGTACAAATTCCAATTTAAAATAAATAGGAAAAGACAAATAAATGGAAATTATCAGACCTTTTCTTTGGAATAAATGAAAATGATTTCCGTGTAATGACAAGTTCTGATGTTATATGTCATTTATCATTGGCCAGGTACTTTTTTTTGTCTTGGAGTTCTAGTAAGAGACTTGACATGATACAATTTATAAATCGATTTAATTTTATCATGTCTATATCATAATTTAATTTTGCTAACAAATTAATATTATATAAAATCAAGATTCAATAACTCAATTCAATAACGTGATTTGATCTTGTGCGGTTGAATTTAAAACTCAAAATAATACTCGAAAGTTGTCGGTGCAACTCGACCCGAGTCCAATCCGATCTCGGTCGACTCGACACAAGACCCTAAAGTTGTCAATATATCTCGACCCGATCTCGCCCGACCTGACCCGTTACCTGAAAAAGACCGACCCGATCCGATCTAGCCCGACCCAACTCACGACCCGAAAGTTATCGACACATGACGACCTGAAACACGATCCTACCTCACTCGGTCCAACCAACAACCTGACTATTGTGGATGATCAAACTAACCCGACCCGACACAAATTCGCCCGACCGGCCCGACTTGTCACTTCTACTCATCCCATGCGGACAACTGTAACAGTAACACACTCACGTGTTGCCTGATCTTTTTACATAGAAAATGATATCTACGGCTACGGTCGATCTCTGTCGTGCGTGATTGCGTGTCATGTTTTTTTAATTCATTCCTATATAAAAAACAGTTTCGTCACTATCTATGCATTTTTCGTAAAAAATCTAAAAAAACAATTTGGAAAAAACAATTTGGAAAAATAAAAAAATGTTGAACAGTAAAAACATTGTTCACGTGAACAGAAAAAACACTGTTCATTGGCACTGTGGATTCTACAGTACTAAATCATCGCACAATGACACATAGTAGATTACTTGAATAATTGCGCTCAATCTTCGCTCTATTTTAAACAAAATCAATCTAACACATGGCAAGAGATTTTGATCCCCGGTTTGAGATGGAGGTGGCGCCTCCTGGGATGGTAAAAGTGGCGAGGCTCAAGGCGACACCGATCCTTCCCACGATTCATGAGGAAGATGACGTGGAGCCAATCCAAGAGGTCCACCTGAACTCTTCCGGCAGCTCTCCTCTACTGTCTGATTGGCCGCGCGGCGATAGGGCAGTGTTGAGGGCTTTTTTTGCAAAATTTCTCCCAGGAAGAAGATAGATAGAGAATTTGTGGGGCTCTCTTATTAGTTTTGATGGGGTTGTTCTCTAATTAGGAGAAAATGGAAAGGCCGATGCGCAAAGTCTGGACTGATCCGTGCAATAAAGTCAATGTTTTGCTTTGTATTTTTTTTTGTTTGTTTATAAAGTTTATCAGCGAGATCGAATCCGAACCGTCCGATCATGAATAATATTGTCATATTTTTCTCCTATAATAACAATAAATATGATATCGTATGAGTCATTGGGGAATCATATATGTTGTTATTCTAGAAGAAAAGCATGATCCTATTACTTCCGATCTGACGATCCGTATTCGATCTCGCAGATTATAATGATGCGGGTCTCGTGCATCACTGACGTGTTTCCACGAGTGCTAATAAATAGCCCTAAAACAGTACTAAAAGAGCGGTTGCAAGCGCACAACCTACCGTGTAGTACGTGATCGGGTGTCGAATCCACAAGGAACAAGACTTGAGTACTAAATTTATTTCTTTTAATTAGCTAAGCGACAAATTTTGGGTTTTAAATTTAACTAACAAAATTCTAAAATTAATTAGGACAAGAACACTAAAATATGAGAGGGATGAAAATATTTTTGGTAATTCTAGGATTTCGGCATACAAATTACTAGAGGTCATTGGTCTTTGTTTAACAAACATCGTACTTTTATAATTTCTTTGTGGGTTTCTAATCCAATATTAGCATTTATCCACTTTCGTGGCTTCGTACCGTACCTAATCAAATCGAACGTCCGCTTTCGCGGTACATTCTCTTAAACTAGGTCCATTATGTTTTATGATTAGCCTAAACACATTTTAGTAATTTATTTTCTCCTTTCGGTGCTTCGATAAATTAACTAAACGAGTTTAGGTCTCCCCTTAGGAACCGACTTCTCCTTTCGGTGGTTCACCAATTCCTACGCTATCTTATGTTATCGGGACTCAAATTACCACCTTTCGATACCTAATTCAAGTCCTAGAAATAAAACCGTTCGTGTGGTCGAATTAGTCTTTTGGTTACCAATCTAACGTGGCCATTCGTTGAGAGGTATTTACAATGCAATCAATTCGTACCATACAAACAATTAACAATTCAATTCATAAGATAAACAAAGATCAAATAAAAGTACCAATATTCATTAAACTAAACCAACAACATAGTAACTTGTTACACGCCTAATCCTAGAAAAAGAGTTTAGCCAAGCATGACACAAAGAACACAAGAGACAAGTTCAAATTCCATTACAACAATTCAAACAAGAGAGTTAAAAGATAAAACCAATCTATAAATCAAGTTCCTCTCTTTCTCCTTGCCTTAGTCTCCTGCGCCAAGAACTTCACAGCCCAATTCCAAAATCCAAAATAATGATGAGATAGGAAAATCAAAAGTGCCTTTTTTTCCTTTTCTTTTGTTCCCTGCGCAGGTGAGAGAGAGTTCCCCAAATGATTCTTTCCTTTTTTTTAATATTTTTTCCTTTTCCTTGTTGTGCCTTGCGCCAATCCAGCAAGTGAGAGAGCCCCCAATTAGAAGTGAAATATCTCCTTTGTATAGAAAAATTTATTTCCTATTTTTCTTTGTGCATTCAAAATCAGAGAGAATAATGGGCCAGTTAACTGCAGTCTTCACAAGGAGCTGCTGCCAAGAGTCTTGGCGAGAGTCTTGACAGAAACTTTTTCTCTTTAGAGTTCCTGAAAATTCACAAAAATGCAAATACGGCAGTAACACGTTCTAGTAACAAAACAAGTGCTGAAATTAACATGGTTCAAACAAATTGGGTATGTTTTTGGGTCAAACCTTGTACAAATATATCATTAAATATGCACCTATCAAATCCCCCCAAGCTTAAACTTTGCTTATCCCTAAGCAAATCAAACTCAAAGAAGGTCAAAGGCCGGTCTTTAAACTAACCCATCTTGTTTAGAACCATACCTAAAAAGAAAACTTGTGAATTTGTCAGATTCATAGAATCAAGGTTCAATTGGGGTCAATCTTAAAATAGTAGTTTGGAAATCTTCTTCACCTCACGGGACATGGGTCGAAGTGCAGTTAGGTTAGATCGAGCGACTCTTGAGCAATAAACGACTGAACTCGAAACCTTGAACCCTAGCTTCTCTCACAACGACATATCTAAATCTCATTTTCATGATTTGTCCCATGACCAAAAGAATGAATATCACGACTTGGCTATGATGCATTGTATGTTTAGAATTACTCAAAACTTTTAGGTTCAACATTTGGTTCCTATGCCTATGATCAAATCCAATATATACAAAGATTCAAGATCCTTTTTTTTCCATTATTATTATTATTATTATTATTATTTTGAGTCGAGTGATTATGTCCTTGTCTCGTACTGGAACAATACACAATGGCTTGATTGACCCAGACTGTTCAAGGTGTATATTGCATACTTGTACTCATAGCGAAGCTAGCGGAGTATTAATCAACTCGATTATTATATTTTTGTTGTTTTTGCAATTGATTTTTTTTGTTGGATCTTTTTATGGCTGGATTCAGTCATAGGAACAAGATTCGTTGTTTGAACTCTCAAGTGTTGAAGTAACCTAAACATACAAGGCAACCTAGACAAACGTGTATATCCCATAAGATTAATCATAGTTCAAATCAAGCAAAGTGTCAAATATGCTATTGGTGGTATTAAGCAACTGATTCGGGTCCTAATTTTCAAAATTCAAGTCGTAAAATGGACTAGACGCTACAGATTCTAACCTTCGATTTCAACACACTAGTCCATGAAGTTATACTGCCAAAACAAATTATTAACCCAATGACCCCATAAATTCTTGTATCTCGGCCAATTCGCAAGTTTATCCCAAGCCCTTGAATTACACTACATTACCATGCAAGCTACATGAATGCAGATACAATTCTCAATTCTCATTACACCCCCTCCAAGCTTAGAAGTGTGCATTGTCCTCAATGCAAGAAATTAGACAAGAGAAGGTGAGAAAGAGAATTAGAGAGCTCACGTAATCAATGTGGTGAAGGAGGTGCATTGAAGCACTGACACAACTCGGTTGTCTCTGCCCGATGAATGACATGGTTGTTGGTTGAGGAGTTGGCTAGAGTTTCGGCTAGTGTTTGAACAACCAACACTATGATTCTGATTCCCCAAATAGCAAGCACTGAAAACAAGAACTACGAAATTCCCTGCCACAAACCCAAAACCAAATCAGAAAAATAAGATGAAGTTTGACAATTTGATTTGTACCTTTCGAAGAGGAAGACAGTCGTATCAAGAAGGAGCAGCAGCGATGATGACAGAGATGGCGCAGGCGCTCAGATCTGGCGGAGGCAGAGAGATAGGAGGAGAGGTCGGGGTGGGGAGGGTGGAGCTTCTGGAGGCAGCGAGGTCGGAGCAGATCTGACGGAGTGGAGTGAAGGCGGCAGGTCGTGGGGTAGGGATGGGGAAAGGAAGAGGTCGTGGGGTCAGGGAGAAGAAGGGAGAAGGGAAGGTCGTGTGGGGAGGAGAAGAGGCGGCTGGGGTTGTGGTGGCGGCTGGCCGCAGATCTGACAGGGGCGACGGCTGCGAGGTGGAGGCAGGGGTGAGGAGAAGGCGGAGGTTGAGGGTGGCTGGGTCGAGAGGTAAGGGAGAAAGAGAGGGGAAGGGAGGAGTGGGGAGGAGAAGAGAGGGTGGCTCAGGTGGCGGCGGCGTGGGAGGTGGCTAGTGGGGTAGGGAGGGTTGTGAGATGAGGGATGGGGATTAGGGAAGAAGGGGTTTGGGGTTAGAGAAGAAGGGGGCTGGGGTTTCTGTACTTGGTCAAAATCTGAACCTCCTTTCTTTTTTTTCTTTTTTTTCGGACTTTCTGCCAAGAGTCTTGGTGAGAGTCTTGGCAGAGACTCCTCCTTTCTGTACTTGGGTCAAAATATGAACCTCTTTTCTTTTCAGACTTTCTGCCAGAAGTCTTGGCGAGAGTCTTGGCAGAGACTCCTTCTTCTCTTTGTACTTGGCCAAAATTTTGACTCTTTTCTTCAAACTTTCTGCCAAGAGTCTTGGCGAGAGTCTTGGCAGAACGTATTCCATTGCAGTTCTTGTACTTAGTCAAATTTTTTGTCTCCTTCTTTTTCAGACTTTCTGTCAAGAGTCTTGGCGAGAGTCTTGGCAGAAACTTTTCCTTCTTTTTGTACTTAGTCAGATTTTTGGCCTCTCAATTCTCCAACAAGCATAAGACTTTCATTCACCCCAATTCCTTGTTTCTTGTGGACTTCCTACACCAATTGTAAATGTGAGAAAAAGAAACAAAAATTGCATAAAATAAGATGCAAAATAAATAAAAAATGCTAGAAAATCAAACAAAAATTGCAAAATTAAAAGAAAATTTCAAAATTTTAAATAAAATCTTGGGTTGCCTCCCAAGAAGCGCTCGTTTAAGGTCTTGAGCTCGACCCCATGTTTCACGTCTCGTCTATCGGGTCGGAGAGAGGTTGAACTTGTTTTCCTCCGATTGGCTCTCCTTGGAAGTAGTTTTTGAGCCTTTGCCCGTTGACCTTGAACGTCCCCGTTTTTTCACTCCAAATTTCCACTGCACCAAATGGGAACAATTTCTTCACTTGAAAAGGACCGGACCATCTAGATCTCAATTTGCCCGGAAATAACTTGAGGCGAGAGTTGAACAAAAGCACCCAATCTCCTTCCTTGAGATTTTTCCGAACGATGTGTTTGTCATGCCACACTTTTGTCTTTTCCTTGTAAATGCGCGCATTCTCATACGCGTCAAGTCGGAGTTCCTCCAACTCATGGAGGTCTAGAATTCGCTTCTCTCCCGCGACTTTCATGTCAAAGTCGATGACCTTGATCGCCCAATATGATTTATGCTCTATTTCGACCGGGAGGTGACATGGATTGCCATAGATCATCTTGTATGGTGTCATCCCAATAGGAGTTTTGTAAGCCGTTCGATACGCCCAAAGCGCATCATCCAACTTAAGCGACCAATCTTTTCTCAACCTTGACACCGTTTTTTCGAGAATGTTCTTGATCTCTCGGTTTGAAACCTCCACTTGTCCACTTGTTTGGGGATGATACGGAGTTGCAACCTTGTGAGTTACTCCGTATTTCTTTAAGAGGTTGTTGAGTTGACGGTTGACAAAGTGAGAACCTCCATCACTTATCACAACTTTTGGTATGCCAAAGCGAGGAAAGATTACCTTCTTGAACAACCGTTTCACCACTTTTGAATCGTTGGTCGGGCTCGGAATGGCTTCTACCCACTTAGACACATAATCCACTGCAACAAGAATGTGCTTGTTGTTGCACGAACTCGGAAAAGGTCCCATGAAATCGATTCCCCAAACGTCAAGCACTTCTACCTCAAGAATGTTGTTGAGAGGCATTTCGTGCCTCTTTGAGATATTGCCCGTTCTTTGACAATTGTCGCAAGAGAAAACAAATTGGTGCGCATCCTTGAAGAGGTTGGGCCAATAGAAACCGGCTTGGAGAACTTTTGCCACGGTTTTTCGAGTTGAGGCATGTCCACCATAAGGTGAAGAATGACAATGTTGAAGAACAGCTCGAGACTCATCATTTGATATGCATCTACGGTAAATACCATCTACACCAAGGCGAAATAGGAGTGGCTCATCCCAATAGTAGTGCTTGACATCGGCAAGGAACTTTTTCTTTTGTTGGTAAGTGATTTCGGGTGGAAGGATTCCGCATGCAAGGTAGTTGACAAAATCGGCATACCATGGGATCGCCAAATGGTTCACTTGACAAAGGTGCTCATCACGAAATGAATCATCAATAGGCATCTCATTTTTCTCACTTGGTTCTTTTCGGAGCCGTGACAAGTGATCGGCTACCGAATTCTTCGTGCCCTTCTTGTCTCTAATGTCGAGGTCAAATTCTTGAAGCAAAAGTATCCACCGAATGAGGCGTGGTTTGGCATCTTTCTTGCTCAAGAGGTACTTGATAGCGGCATGATCGGTATAGACCGTGACCTTGGATCCGATCAAGTATGACCGAAACTTCTCAATTGCAAAGACAATGGCTAGGAGTTCCTTCTCGGTTGTTGTGTAGTGAGCTTGTGCTTCGTCTAGGACCTTGCTTGCATAATAAATGGCATATGGTTTCTTGTCCACCCTTTGTCCAAGGACGGCTCCAACAGCATAGTCATTAGCATCGCACATGATCTCGAATGGAAGACTCCAATCCGAAGGTCGAAGGATCGGTGCGGAGATGAGTGCATCCCTCAACCTACAAAAAGCATCAACACAATCTTTGTTAAAATCGAAAATTGCATCTTTCATGGTCAAGTTAGTTAAAGGCTTAGCAATTCCCGAGCAATCCTTGATGAATCGCCTATAGAATCCAACGTGGCCAAGGAAACTTTGCACTTCTTTGACATTCGTCGGTTGTGGTAACTTCTCAATAACTTCCACCTTCGCCTTATCGACTTCCAATCCCCTTGATGAGACCAAGTGACCCAACACTACACCTTCTTGCACCATAAAATGACATTTCTCCCAATTTAGAACAAGATTGACCTCTTCACATCGCTTCAAAACTTTAGAGAGATTAGTCAAACAATCATCAAAAGAGGTACCATAAACAGAAAAATCATCCATAAAAACCTCCATGATATTTTCAATGAAATCGATAAAAATAGCCATCATAGCTCTTTGAAAGGTACCGGGTGCATTACAAAGACCAAAAGGCATCCTACGGTATGCAAATGTACCATAAGGACAAGTAAAAGTTGTTTTTTCTTGGTCTTGTGGGTGTATTGGTATTTGAAAGAAACCGGAATAACCATCTAAATAGCAAAAGTAAGAGTGCTTAGCAAGTCTTTCAAGAAGTTGATCAATGAAAGGGAGCGGAAAGTGATCCTTTCGGGTCGCTTGGTTGAGCCTCCGGTAGTCAATGCACATACGCCAACCCGTGACCAATCTTGTTGGCAATAGCTCGTTGTTCTCATTCTTCACTACCGTCATGCCTCCCTTCTTTGGAACGACTTGCACCGGACTCACCTATTTGCTATCCGAAATTGGATATATGATACCGGCATCTAGCAACTTGATCACCTCCTTCTTCACAACCTCCTTGAGATTAGGATTCAACCTCCTTTGTGGCTCTCGTGAGGGTTTGTGATCTTCCTCTAGCAAAATTCGATGCATGCAAAGAGAGGGGTTGAGTCCTTTGAGATCTTCGATTGAGTAACCTATCGCCTTTCGATGCAACTTTAGCTCGTTCAAGAGTCTCTCGGTTTGTGTCGCATCCAAGTGTGCACCAACAATCACCGGGTGCGTCTCGTTAGAGCTCAAGAACTCATAGCAAAGGTTGAGAGGTAGAGGCTTGAGTTCCACTTGAGATGCTATGACTTTGCTTCCTTCTTCTATACTTTCCTTGCTGCCAAGACTCGCAGCGAGACTCTTGGCAGAAAGTTCATCATCATTTTCAAGAGAATTAACCACTTCATCAAAGTTCGAATCGTCTCCCGTTTGCTCCGGATTTTCAATGGCAAATTTGAGCAAATCGGTGCTCGTGTGCTTGTTGAAAGTCTCCATCACCAAGATATCCATGACTTCAACCCTACAACAAGTGTCATCATTAGAGGGATATTTCATAGACTTTGTGACATTAAACTCAATTCTTTCGTCCCTTATGGTCAATGAAAGTATGCCATTTTTCATGTCAAGATTCGCACCGGCGGTAGCAAGGAATGGCCTACCTAAAATAATAGGGACTTGGGTATCTTCCTTCATTTCCATGACAACAAAATCACCGGGTACAAAGAATTTACCAACTTGGACCGGTATGTCTTCTAGTATACCCATTGGAAACCTAACGGACCTATCGGCAAGTTGCAAAGAAATTCTTGTTGGCTTAAGATCTCCAATTCCTAACTTGTCAAAAATTGATTTTGGCATAAGACTCACACTAGCACCGGGATCACACAAGGCCTTTTTGCATTTGACATTACCAATAGAGCACGGTAAGGTAAAGCTACCGGGGTCTCTCAACTTCGGAGGTAGTTGATTAAGAAGTAACGCACTACAATCCACCGTTAGAGCCACAGTTTCACACTCCTCAATTTTTCTTTTGTTGGACAAGATTTCTTTCAAAAATTTAGCATATGAAGGCATTTGAGTGAGAGCTTCGGTAAATGGGATGTTAATGTGCAATTTCCTCAAAAGCTCAACAAACTTACCAAATTGCTTGTCCTTTTTAACCTTGACTAATCTTTGTGGAAAAGGAATTGGGGGCTTGTAAGGGGGAGGATCATACCTTGGTTCTTCTTCCTCGTGTTGACTTACCTTCTCGCTTACCTTTGGAGCTTCCTCTTCACTTATCTTTGGAGATTCCTTTGCTGCCGTGACTCCCACTGCGACTCTTGGCAGCGAGTTTTGAGGTGGAATGAGCTCACCATTTCGCGTAACGGTAGGATTTTCATATTCAAAACCACTTCTCAAGGTGACGGCTTTGCAATGCTCCCTTGGATTGAGCTCGGGATTGCCCGGAAGAGTGCCGAGTGGCCTTGAAGAGGATGATGCTTGTTGTGCCACTTGATTCTCCAACATTTTAATTTGAGTGGATTGTTGCTTCAAGGTTTCTCTCATTTCATCCATCGCTTGCTTTTGATGGTTCATGAATTGTTCCATCATTGCTTCCAAGTTCGATTTTTGAGATGGTTGAGGTTCAAATTGTGTTGGAGCAAAACCTTGTTGTTGTGGCACACCTTGAGTTGGCACAAAATTTTGTTGAGACCGGTTTTGGTTTTGGGGCACCGAACCTTGGTTGTTCTTGTATGAGAAATTTGGGTGATTCCTCCAACCCGAATTATAAGAGTTTGAGTATGGGTTGTTTTGAGACCTATTGAAATTGTTCAACATGTTCACATCTTCAAAGTTCTCTTGAGGAACACTCAATTGGCATTCAAGTGCGGTATGATCACAAGCGCCACAAATTTCGCAAGAAGGGGCAAGAGTCACTTGATTCACCTTAGAGACACTCAATTGGCTAATTTGGTTTTGAATTGCATCGAGCTTGGCCTTCATGAAAGTCAGGGAGTCTACCTCAAGCAAGCCCGGAGTGCTCTTTGTCGATTGACGATCGGAAGGAGACCAATGATGTTGGTTCCCTGCCATTGTTTCGATCAAGTCATGTGCTCCTTCCGCAGTTTTATTTGCCAATGCACCACCTGCTGCAGCATCAAGAAAATTTCTATCATTACTTTTTAGTCCATCATAAAAAATTTGCACAATGTATTGTTTGGCAAGACCATGATGTGGACATAACCTAAGCAAATCTTTAAACCTTTCCCAAGCATCATAAAAAGTCTCATCGCTCTTTTGTCCAAAATTGACAATTTGATCTCTTAATTGAGCGGTTTTACTTGGTGGAAAATATTTGGTCAAAAATGCTTGGGTCAATTGGTCCCAATTGGTGATGGAACCGGCCGGTAAAGAATGCATCCAAGCTCTAGCCCTATCCCTCAAAGAGAATGGAAACAACCTAAGCCTAATGGCATCATTACTAACACCATTACACTTATATATTTCACAAATTTCAAGAAAAATTGCAAGATGTAAATGAGGGTCTTCGCTAGGTAGTCTGTCGAATTGATTTTGTTGTGCCATAGTAATGAGAGAAGTTTTGAGCTCAAAATTGTTTGCCGCTATGGCGGGTGCCACAATGCCTCCTCGCATGTTGTTCGCTCGAGGGATGACAAAATCTCTCAAAGGTCGATTCAAATCATCATTGTCGAGAGGTGGGTCATCCGGATTCATGTTGAGAGCCATCTCAGTGTTGAGATTCTTGTCAAGAGATTGAGAGGTGAGTGTCAACTTTTCTGCCGGGACTCGCGGTGCGACTCTTGGCAGAGGTTGAGACTTAGATCTTGAGACTTTTTTTCGTAAAACCTTGTTACCGGTCGACTTGTTCTTTCGGTCAGCTTTCAAAGTCCTACAAGGAGATAAAATAAGAGGTGAGAAGAGTGAAAATAAAATAAAAATGCTTAGTCTAATTGACTTAAAATAAATTTTGATATCAAGTACACCGTTCCCCAGCAACGGCGCCAAAAAGCTTGACGTGTTTCCACGAGTGCTAATAAATAGCCCTAAAACAGTACTAAAAGAGCGGTTGCAAGCGCACAACCTACCGTGTAGTACGTGATCGGGTGTCGAATCCACAAGGAACGAGACTTGAGTACCAAATTTATTTCTTTTAATTAGCTAAGCGACAAATTTTGGGTTTTAAATTTAACTAACAAAATTCTAAAATTAATTAGGACAAGAACACTAAAATATGAGAGGGATGAAAATATTTTTGGTAATTCTAGAATTTCGGCATACAAATTACTAGAGGTCATTGGTCTTTGTTTAACAAACATCGTACTTTTATAATTTCTTTGTGGGTTTCTAATCCAATATTAGCATTTATCCACTTTCGTGGCTTCGTACCGTACCTAATCAAATCGAACGTCCGCTTTCGCGGTACATTCTCTTAAACTAGGTCCATTATGTTTTATGATTAGCCTAAACACATTTTAGTAATTTATTTTCTTCTTTCGGTGCTTCGATAAATTAACTAAACGAGTTTAGGTCTCCCCTTAGGAACCGACTTCTCCTTTCGGTGGTTCACCAATTCCTACGCTATCTTATGTTATCGGGACTCAAATTACCACCTTTCGATACCTAATTCAAGTCCTAGAAATAAAACCGTTCGTGTGGTCGAATTAGTCTTTTGGTTACCAATCTAACGTGGCCATTCGTTGAGAGGTATTTACAATGCAATCAATTCGTACCATACAAACAATTAACAATTCAATTCATAAGATAAACAAAGATCAAATAAAAGTACCAATATTCATTAAACTAAACCAACAACATAGTAACTTGTTACATGCCTAATCCTAGAAAAAGAGTTTAGCCAAGCATGACACAAAGAACACAAGAGACAAGTTCAAATTCCATTACAACAATTCAAACAAGAGAGTTAAAAGATAAAACCAATCTATAAATCAAGTTCCTCTCTTTCTCCTTGCCTTAGTCTCCTGCGCCAAGAACTTCACAGCCCAATTCCAAAATCCAAAATAATGATGAGATAGGAAAATCAAAAGTGCCTTTTTTTCCTTTTCTTTTGTTCCCTGCGCAGGTGAGAGAGAGTTCCCCAAATGATTCTTTCCTTTTTTTAATATTTTTCCCTTTTCCTTGTTGTGCCTTGTGCCAATCCAGCAAGTGAGAGAGCCCCCAATTAGAAGTGAAATATCTCCTTTGTATAGAAAAATTTATTTCTTATTTTTCTTTGTGCATTCAAAATCAGAGAGAATAATGGGCCAGTTAACTGCAGTCTTCACAAGGAGCTGCTGCCAAGAGTCTTGGCGAGAGTCTTGACAGAAACTTTTTCTCTTTAGAGTTCCTGAAAATTCACAAAAATGCAAATACGGCAGTAACACGTTCTAGTAACAAAACAAGTGCTGAAATTAACATGGTTCAAACAAATTGGGTATGTTTTTGGGTCAAACCTTGTACAAATATATCATTAAATATGCACCTATCAATCACATATGCGTCGTTCGTTTCAATTGAACTATCAGATATGAAATAAGAATCTGTTTTTCTCCAAGAATAACAACAGATACGGACTCCTTACAAGATTGGTATGAATTTAATTTACAATAATAAATAATTAAATTTCAAGCTTGTTTACCTCGAAACTTTTAAAACTTCTCCCAACTACATTAAACACGCCAATCAAATTTACGGTGTTCAATAGGGTTGTATAAAAAAATACTCATAACCCATTTGACTCGTTTAATATGTCCGACTTGACTCGTTTTTTACCGGGTTGAGGTATTATTGAATTGGGTACGTGTTTTGATTTTTATAAACTCGTTATTATGGGTTGAGTCATGAGTTTGCTCTTGATAACCTGGTTAAACCCGAACCCGATTGTGTACTCTTCTCTTCTTAAATTTGCAATATCATTTGCTATTGTTCGGCACAAGATATAGTAATTTTAATATTGATGATTGTAGAATAAGAAAAAATCACAAAAAAAATGGTCGATCAAACTTGTTTTTTAAAAGTTAAAAGTGATAAAATAAAACCTCATGTTCGATTTTTTTTTTGTAATTAAAATTTCACATTCATTTTTCCCTTGAATAAGTTACAACATAAAGTCATCATATACTTTGCATCGTAAGAATTTAAGACTAAAATTAATTATTCTCTAAATATAATTTATAAATCATCAAATATTAAGACTAAAATTATTTTTGTTGTTATTTTTAATTATGCACAATTGAAATTACAATCCGCATAATCCATATATACTCGTAAAAATTCGTATATAAAAAGTTAGATGGGTTGGAACCGTTGGATTGGATTATGGATGGGTTAACTAAGAACTTTTAACACAATTATATCGGGTTGGGTTAAATTTTTGATAAAAATCATTGACCCGCCTGCATCTGGTGTTCAATCACCCTCTGATTAAACAAATTTTAACTGTTTATCTCTGTTCAAAACTTAAAACCGTTTTTAAACCTTGTTTTCAGGTCAAAAATATTTTTTTAAGTGTTGCATGCATTACATCCTTCTATGAAAATTTATAACAAAAAAGGATGTTTACTGAAAAAACAGTCACAATAATCAGAAATTTCCCCAAAAAAGCACAGAATAAATTAGAAATCAATTAGATATTTCACCAAATAAAAAGCAAGCGCGACAAACAATCTATAAATTAGAACACTTGACAAACTTAAGCATCTCTATACTGTTTCTATATGGTTTTATCATCTGGAACCCATATATAGATACAATTAACATCCTCGAATGGCGAGGCAAAGCAATTCCCCCCCCCCCCACCCCACCCACACACACACACAGAAAAAAATTGTTGAAAGAGATATCAACTGTCATGTTTGCTTAGTTAGAGCCTCCCTGATTCTCCTCAGAATGCAAGATTTCCTCGGCTCTCTCCATTGATGGGCCCAGTGACAGGTCCACTGCCAGTGCTGGAGATTACTCTTGACTGGTTTCACCATGAATCTTGGCAACCTCAGAAACTGTTTGTGCTTCATTACTAGTGCTGGGACTTGAAAAATAGACAGATAAACACTTTGGTTATAACAAACTAAAATGCTAATGTGAAAACGTATAATATAGTTGATTGTTGTTGTTTCGTTTCTGTTGAAGTATATGGATCTTTTATTATTGTTTTTCTTCTGTGTTTTCATTTAATGAGACCACTGCAGTATAATATATTTCTTTCTAGACAAACTAAATGTACAATACACAAATCAAGAGATTTATGTGAATATTAATTATTGGTATTTCAGCATAACTAATGCTCACCAATTTCTGAATTCCTTATTGGTCAAACAATTGACGGCATTGTTCAAGGCATGTAGAGCCATCTTTCTAACCTGAACACAACAAACGAACCCCCATATCAGAGAACATAAAAAGTCACAAGACTGAAATTAAAATAATTACCCAAAACAAGAAAGGGAAAATTTATAAAAGCAACATCCTCCATGTGAGATGTCACATTGTCATGGTTTGAAACCCGACTAAGAGGACTTTAAGTTATTTAGACTTGAGTGACATGACCTTTATTTCTATCTCAAAAAAAAAAGAAGAAAGGTAACCCCAGTGAAACCTCAAGAGATCTTGCATGCCCTTATAAGAGGGAAACATTTCTTGTAAGCATCCAAAAAATTGTTAAATACCGAAGTACTCTTTCATTCTCACCAATTATAAAAATGGGTAATTTATGCATGCTAAAGGAAAATAGCTGAATAGAGAACTTCTGGCTTTCAAATATAGCATCCATAATATTTACTTTTTCAATTTGGGAATAAGATATTTCAGGATTTGCATGAATAGTACAATCTTCATGTGGGTACCTCAAGTTTGTCTTCTTTTGCTTTGTGCTCAGATGGAAGCAGTCTGAACTCCTCGGTCAACCTAATGCACTCTCTAACATTCTCAGGTGACACAAAATCAACGGCCACCTTTATGCATGACTGCTCAGAACATACATTATCTTGTAATATAATATATCAAATACAAGTTTGAAAAGATGAGTAATTGTGGTCTGTTATCTTTAATGATTTCAAACGTATATTCATTGGCTCTGGAAATTAGTAACTAGTAAAAAGGTAAAATTCTCAGGCTTTCACAAGATGACATGCATAAACACTTCCAGTTCTATCCAAAGGGAAATTTGGACCAAGGTACTTAAGGAATAGATACAAAATTAAATTTGGAAACTTTATTTGAGCTAGAGATCCTGGTGAAGGTTCTATGTAAGTACATGCAATGAACCAAACAAGGAAAGAGAAATCAAGAATAGATTAGATCAATGTGCAATGCAAAGTTATCATTTAGCAAGACCTTTATGGTAAATACTACAAACTCAGTTAACATTAACATTGTCTTACAATACCGCAAACTATGTTACCGATAACATTGTTCTTACTTCTTACAATACCGCACTACATTTCTGTTTACAGCTATTACAGAATCTTATGACTACCAGTTCTAGTATGTAAATTTGGAACAGTAACCCATCGATCATACCTTCAGGTTCCTGACCTGATGGGGACAACCAGCAGGAATGAAGACTGCCTCACCAACATTTTGCTCAAAGGTCCATGGCTCAATTCCTGCAAAATGGTACCAAGATAAAAGAAAAAATAACAAGAACAAAAAGGAGAATTTACTGAATTTTCTGAGAACCACCAACAAATAGTCATGGACTTACGGTTGCAAAGATCTGGGTACTATATGCAAAAAAGAGAGAATGAAGGGTTTCCAGGAGTAGATCATTTTAACTAACCAAATTCTTCCTTGAGCTTTCTCTTGTGCTCCTCAGTCAAATAGAATGACTGATCATGGACTGGGTGACAGACCTGGTAAGTATGAACTTCTGTTAATGGAAGGAAAAAAGGAAAATAAAATACAAGAACAGGGTCTTTAATCGTTCAACCCAAATAATCTGTGCACCATCAAGGTAGTTGAAGTTATAGGTAATGATACGAAGGGTCTCACAAATTGAAGTTTCGTCAATTAATAATAATGAAAAATATGTGGTACAGCAACCATCAGTGTAACCATAGAATACCTGACCTGTTTAATGGGGTTGCAATGTACGTGTCTAAACTCTCCGGAGTGCTCCATCAGAAATTCCCTTAGCTTGGGCACATCTTCCCTTCTGAAAATGTCCCAGAGTGCTCCCCCATCCGATATGTTCCCTTTGCGACAGAGTTTATCAGGTGAACTCTGGAACCCATCTTCCACGCCACTGGTCCCTTCTGGCTCTTCCATTTTATCTTTTGCAGATAAGAGATTGTTCAGGCTGGCATGCTCTTGGCTGAGATTGGCATGTACGTCTCCATTGTCCATTTTCTTTTTCTGACTGACAGGGTCCCCAGCACTACATCCTGCTTCTTCCAGTTTGGACTTGGTTGCAGATGGTTGGACCTACAAAGAGATTGCATATTAAACACAGTTGTAGTGTATACAATATCCGACAACAATTGTGATGCTCTTAGATCATGATATAATTTGGTTCAGAATTGAGAAGATGTGTGGTTCCAAAATAGATCTAGATCAATTTGCTTCATTACACCACCTTCAAAACAAATACTCTTCCAAGGCTGTGAAAACTGAACACTATATCAGTTGCAAGAAAAACTGAACTATTAAGCCATCCAGAGCATCTAATTTAAGAGCTAATAACATATAGGAACACATACATCATCAGATGCATCATCATTGTTGCTGTTAATCTTCTCGTTGTCCCCAGATGTAGCTGCTGCACGGCCGCATGATAATTCAGTCAAATCTAGTTTCTTCAATTTACTTTTGATTTTCTTTATTTGCTTGTCTTCACCACAGTCTACCTCAGTAGCATGAGTCAATATATTAACCTGATGAAATAGCAGAATTGTTAAAAGTGCACATGACCTACTATCAGCTATGCTTATTTTCCAGGTCTTAGAAAAGTATGGTTTAGATAAAAGCAATACAGTTAAAGAGAAAAACAAATAATATGTAAATCTAGTCCAATTAGAAAAGCATAAGCACTAGTCCATGACATGAAGGTCTATAAAGTAACTCCAGACAAGACTTCTAAATTAACCTACTATTGGAACAATCTAAGTGCTGGAAATGCTCCTTGGTATGAACAATTTTGTCCTTTTAAATAATAAATAAAGAAAAGAGGGTGGACACAAAATGCAAGCCACCAGGTCAAGATCTGTGTCAAGAAAATCAGTCCCAACATTCAGATCTGTGCATGCCAGTAATCCAGTCAACATTGCAAATTTAACATGAATGTACCGCATCAGACAAGTCGCAGTGAAGTTTTGTGACAGAATCGCCCCAGCCGAGCTCCTCTTTAAACCCATATGCGATGTATGTCTTTGGGCCAAGGTCAGGCTTTGTGACATCTGCTGGAAGTCCCGTAGCAAGGTTGAGTGGGCCATAGCGGGGATCAGTATACTCGAGAAAGGGCAAGGCCATAAGAAATTCGGCAAAGTGACGTGGCAATCTCTCATTGAACAAACTACCTGGAGGCCAGTCCTTTAGCTTGAGCATCTCAGGCCAGCCATTTGAGTGGCACCTCCCGCTTTCATACCCAGAAAAGAACGTGCGGCTGTTTATCTCCACCTGGATGAAAGAGAAATCAAAATTACTTTGCTTCTGATTTTACATCATTTCTCTTCATTGATTCAAGTTTATCTCTCCTTGAGAAAGTTGAGTAATTGGACATTCACCTATTATAGCAATAAATTGTTGCAAATTTGCAATAACAGCTGAAAGAACCAGAACGTAGGAACCGAGTTCCTAACCGAAGGGTATAGAATCCTAAAACCATATGTAAATTTCACCAACAACTGTAGTACTGAAAACCACAAAATCTGACATTCGTCAATTTCGAAATCCTTAACCCAGTATAAACTAAGCCTGCAGCAGCATACTATTTCACTTTACTGTATGTCTTTTCAACTAACCTCACACCAATCAAGGCAATCAATAGCTTTGACTGCTAGTTCGTGGCTAGCCTTGTTTCTTGCTTTCGTCTCCCTTAGAGCACGCCACATCACCATTGGCTCCCAGCTGAGTCCAGATGTTTGATCCAGAACATCCCGTACAATTACCGGTTCACCCTTCACCCAGTGCTTTTGAAAATGGTCCAGTCCCTCCTTAATGGCATCCACACTTGTTGGACAGTATATATGATTATCCCCAGATCCCACTCTATTTGCCACCCTTCTCAAATTTTTACTTTTGCTATTTATGCTGCCAGAGCAAGTACATGGGCTTGAAGAAAAAAGAAATCCCGAAAATTCATTTTGTTGCATGATATTCTCAGCGTTTAACTGAAGCTCTGGAAGAAAGTTCTCCGGATGTATGCATTTCAGTTGTAGAATTGACTTGCCACAGCCACCAAACTCATTTGGTGCACATGGAATACTGCCATCTTCATTAGCTTTCCAATCAAGATGAGCGTTTTTGGAATCTTGGGATGCACTAGTGCCTTCTCTAGAACGTCTGTTATTGCGACTTTGTTTACTTCGTCGCATTTCACCAAATATATACTTCTTGTCAAAGTCTTTATATGGTTCGATCTTTGTTTTGATGCCACCAGGGACGAGACCAGCACGGAGTTCAAAGCAGCACCTTAGGCAAAGATCATAGGAGCATATGGGGCAGCTTCGGTGATAATCTATAATTGATGTTTTGCAATTGTTACTGTTCCAAAAGAAAAAGAAACGGAGAGTTAGTACGACTGTTTTCTTTGCAAATGTATCCTTGTAAAACTCAGCAATTAAATTGAATCTCTTTTGGCCACATGATCATAGGAGCATAAGTTTTACATAGCCGGTCCCAAACCCGGAAAGGAGAGGGATTGTGATAGACTTAAAGAGCCAACGTAAAAATTCAGCTAATCTTATGGAAATGAAATCCAATATGGGCTTCATTTCTAGCCTACCCCAACTTGTTTGGGACAAAAGACTTTGTTATTGTTGTTGTTGTTGCATAAAACCTCACCTCACCACATCACATTTCCTTGTTTGGTAATGGTTTTCTGCTTCAATCTTTTTCTAAATTGTTTTCACATATAGAAATGGAAATGTGGTGTTGCATTTTAAGTAAAATCTTCTTATTTCCATTCTTTCGTTGAATAACAGGAAACTATGAAATTTGACATACCAGTATACACGGTCATCTTTTTCAAATTCAGCTATCTTAAGGTTTATCTCCGTCCCAGCAACACCTATAAACAAAGTGCAGAAGTTCATCTAGCCTTAAAACATTTTTCAGATAAAGTCGATACAAATGACATCAGATAAAGCTAGTACCTAGTATTGCAGCTTCTATTTCCTTCTCAGCAGTCTCTTCTTGTATGAACTCTTTAAGCCAAGGAAGTAAAAGTTCCAGGATATAGCAATAATATCTGTATTGATCAGGCTCTGCAATAACCTTCTTGGGTGGCTGCATGGACAAATTAAAAAAGTAATCATTAGCAATTAGACAATTTCCCAAATTAAAGCACTTTGTCCAGCAATCTATATTACAGGTGCCGCCATGAAAATTCCACAGAGAAAAACTTATCTGGAATGTTAAAAGTTTTTGGTGCTTCAGAAAAGTGTATGCTGAACACAGCTAACACTTATTTATGCAAAATATAACTTGCAACCACTGATTGATTATGCCACTGTTAAGTAGTAGTCTAGCATTGGTCCAATTTTCCTAAGGTAGGTAAGCACCAGAACTAGGCAAGGGATGAAACTCAAGCCAATCTTATCCCTAATACAAAAGAAGAAAAAAAAGCAATTCCAAATAA